>PNEQ01023290.1:36645-59753 GCA_003012365.1 Medauroidea extradentata
AAAAAAAAAAAAAAAAAAAAAAAAAAAAAAAAAAAAAAAAAAAAAAAAAAAAAAAAAAAAAAAAAAAAAAAAAAAAAAAAAAAAAAAAAAAAAAAAAAAAAAAAAAAAAAAAAAAAAAAAAAAAAAAAAAAAAAAAAAAAAAAAAAAAAAAAAAAAAAAAAAAAAAAAAAACACTCGTTGCTGTTAAAATAAACATAGCTAAGCTAGGAGTCAGAAGTGTATGACAGAACACGTACGCGATAAGTAAGAACGTGATTATCATAAATACGCCACAAGTAGGCCACTGAAACTAAGCTGTGTGTACAGTACATTCTATCTGAATACACGTATCGCCTGGATCGGGATTTGTACCGACAACATTTCGAAATGGCCAAACCTAAGAAGTGTATTTACAGTTCCATTCGTGGATATTGTCACGATATTCCTTCACGTAGATGGCAGTGGGATAATGTAGCTGCTCTGTTAATATCCATGTGTTCAATTAGTCCTTTAAAAGAAATAAAATACAAACCACTGTCCTGTTAAACTTCTAGTATGACACCTGGTTTTAAATATTTCACAGGTTACAAAATAAGTATTTGATAATGTCTTTCGTCCACCACATTCTCTTAACGGAAGAACTTGCTTGGAATCTACAGGTCAGTCGGTATGTTTAGGAAAAACGCTAATGGAATGCGTGTTACATTAGCATATTTAAGTTCTTTAAGTGATTTGTTTGCGTACACATTACTAAATACTGAGGTGAAACTAACATTTCCTTTGAAAACAGAAAACACATTATTGGAGTGTAATTTTATGGATGAAATAAGGGCGCTGCCTAGCCCCACAGACCTTGCGTGAGCAATAACAGGAAATTTCGTGTTGAATGTTACCCGATGGGGCTAGCTGGCCTCCGTAGCGTAGTCGGTCAGGCGCCAGTCTACTGTGCGAGAGGTCATGGGTTAGAATCCTGACTTAGGCATGTCTGTTGTGTGTCTCTTCACCTCACTTCACCCTTATCGGCTCTTAAAACCTCGTTGTTAGGGCCCTAAATACACGATGCCCAAAACAGTAACAGTTTTCATACCATTCTCTGTTCTAGTACCCCTTTTCTCTATGGTAACAGAAAATAGTTATGAAGTTTTCTACGTTTTGGGCATCGTGTATTTGAAGTCTGAAGGACCGTGAAAACCTATCATCTCTGACGAGTATATGCCCGTACTTATTTTTATTTCATGTCGGTACACAACACATTGTTATAGATCTATTGGGCTCTTTTTCTCAATACCCTGAAAACAATGTACAAATAAGTATTTTCATCCCCCCAAATAACGCTCTAAAACACCTACTCATTGGTAAATTTTTTTCTACGTTTTTATTCTTATAGAAATCTTTTACTCTTCCCAATGCAGAACATAAGTTTGTCTGGAAGAACTATAGTGAAAGGTTAGTGAGCGTCACTGAATGTAACATGTACAATGTAAATCTCTATCCTTCTTCTCGCCGGGGCTCTGATTTAGACAGTGCCTGTAATAGAAACACATGGCGAAAGTTTGTGCACGTTGTCTGGGCTAGTCGCTGTGTGAGACCAAGGAGGAAACCAGTTACAAAGATCTCATTTAACTTAATGTAGGCAGCAGATAAGACGACTGCTAACTTTTTAAGGTATCAGCTTCGGGCAATTTTTTAAAACAGCTCAAACAACCTATACATTCAACATTACTCGGTTATTCACATTTGTGGAGAGCTGAACAGAATTATCCGTAGGCATTGTCTTTGATCGTACAAAGAAGTGGTAGGCGAGTTCTTTAGCTACAGCGCCAACAGCGGCCCAGTTGATCCGTTAGCTGACAGTCTTTATCGCCCAGTTTGATAATGTTTTTACAGATTTGGAACATACTTCCGATGCAATAAAGCTTCTCTAACGCTTAGCTGACACTTTTTTTTGGCACTTGGCTAGTTCTCAGATCCTTATATTCCTAAGGTCCTTAGATGATTTTTTTCTTCTGCCAACATAATTGTCAAAAAGTCGTAGCTAGCAAAATACACAACTCAAAACAAAATAAAGCGACAAGGTTTTGTAGGAAGGTTAGTTTTTTAATTGTTGATTAATTGAAGGAAATGTTTTATATTAAATTTTCCTCCAACATGCTTTATTAAAGTAAATCATTGATCAGATCGTACACGCAGAAAAGTAAAGTTTGTTATAAACTAATAATACTGCAGTACAATGACATCTAGTGATCGTACTTACCGTGTACATTTATTTACTCAACATGCGGTACATGGAGCATGTGGAAAATGTTCGAGCGATCACATTGCTGCAGGAGGTTATGACTATTCGTGCGAGTTCTGCAGAGTTTAATACGACAAGATATGATAATGATAAAGCCTTACGACGTTCTAGTCTAATAGTTGCATAGTCAAGGAGATCAAACCTGGGCCAAAATCGTAAAACCACGACCAGATAATACAGATACGGGGTGAATTTGTGCCCTTCGGTGCCACGCTCATACATCTCGTGGTCACAAGACTGCTCCACAGGCGAGACCATTGACCAAACAACGCGTTACGACCACGGAGGGCCTCTAGTAAGTTATGTATAGGCTATTGTCACCGTGCCACAAGACAGGCGACAGCTACTTGTTGAGCAACACAAGGGCATGGCAGCTACGTCATTGCCTAAATGTGATGTTCGCTGATGAATCTCACTTCCATCTTCTTCAGGAGTTGAACGTGTACGCGTGTGTCGTTGTTTTGAGAAGTAAACTGGCATATTTATCATATTACAAAAGTAAAATTTTAATTATTCAGAAATATATGTAGAACACACGGTCATTAACGGCAGAGTTGTTAAATAAATATTCTTATATGTATTATTTATTACACACTAGATGCCACGGCATGTGTTGCAATGAACATTAAATTATTTGGCTACTCGTTCTGTTCCTATAACTCGTAACTCTCCCCCCTTCCTAACCACTAATCAACATTTTTTTAGAGAAATCTTGGCGGGTGCACTTTCAACTCACCGAAGTTCAAACTCAATGAAATGAATAGTATAGGAACGCATAGTGGACAAACAAACATTAATTTTTTACGTATGTTATGTATACATTACGGGTTCGATATACGGCAAATCCTAGAAAAAGTAATTAATTTTCAGTGTACCAGAATTGTTGTGTGTGGTACCATGTACTTATTACTAGTGTGTAGACGCGTATGTGTGGTAGAGACGTCGTCGGGAGACAGAATTCAGTAGACTAGAGTGTGGGAACAACAGGGTTGAGACTGCCTGCCTTACCTGCAGCGCAGAGCCGCCCCGACGATTACCTGACGTAGGTCCTCGCACTCCATACGTATGCTAAGCAGCATACCCTCCTCCATCGTAATTTATGCCTGCCTGAAACAGAAAACTGACGCAGGGGCGAAGGGGAGATCCTCGACACCTTATCGAAACGTGCCCGGGCGCGCGGCTTTGTCGAGGCTCGCGGACCAGAACGGATGGCGCGCAAACACGCCAACATTCAAGTGGCGCGCCGGGTCTCGGGGGGTCGGACGCTTGGAAACATGCTGAAAGGGGATCCCTAGGAATTGCTGGGCAGGGGGGTGGGTGAGGTTGTGGGGAGGAGAGATTATAGCAAACTGCCGACTGCCGGCAAACTGTCACCTCGTAAAGCCTGCTGTTGTTCCTGCGTTTATTTCCGATCATCTGTCGTAGCGCCCATCCGCTAAACAAGCTTCGTTTCCACACACTTTTGTCACATGTTGTGGACAGCGCATGGAGGGGTGTGGGCTGAATAAACAATTTAATTACACCAATTGTTCGCCAAATCCACTTTTCGGAAGAGGCATTGATCGACCTTTTGTTCTTTACAACTGCAAACAACTGTCTACAATATTATATTGATATAACTTAGGTTATTCGTTGATTACTTCTCGAATAGAATAATTATCATATTTTCCTTAAATAACCAAGCCATAGGCCGAGGATAAATCCGGTAGTTGCTGTACCTTGTATTCGGAGAATGTAAGCTGGAAACTGACCACATTATTCATGAAAGCTAGAAAGAAGAAAACTTGGTAAAAAATAATGTACAGATATGACGCTTTAACAGGACAGAGACGAAACGGCCGTTAAATATATTACAAATTTAGTTTTTACGTCACACATTCCGAAGAAGATTGTTTTTCCTTACTAACATGCTCTAGCTTGACTCAGTCTGTGGTTGGTAAAGCGGTTAGGACGCTTGCCTCACAGTAAGTCGTTCGAATATTGACAGATTCTACGAAAAAAGTGAATGCATTTTTGTTGGTTATAATTGCATTGAAATGATTTTATTTCATAAATGCATAATAAAGCTCTGTATAAGGCCCACAACACGCATTTAAAATTTTCTCCAAAAAGTCGTAGTACATTTTGTTCGCCTTCAATGCACAAAGTGGACCGACGTACATTTCCACACATAAATATTGTAGGTCTTTTTTTAGGAGTCGATGAGATATACGTATATTACCTCAGTTGTTACCCTTTCAAGAGTATGAATATCAGTAAAAGAGTAAAAAGCTAATTTCATATCCTTTATACAAATTTTACAAACATTTTTTAATCAGAATGTGTGAGGAAAGGTGACATTTGTGAAGCCAAAATAATAATTTTTGTTTTTAAGCTACGAGTTAAGAATAATTTCATTCATTAACGGTTGCTGTCCAGCTGTAATTTGCTAATTAATGTTTGTTGTTCATTACCTTTGTAACAAGTTTCTTGAGCTACAGCTTTACGTCTCATTCATGCAATCAACGTCAGTCATGCTCGGAAGACAAACATAGGTGACAGTTTCTAATATTTACCTGTCTGGCGTAACTCAGATAACAACCTTCCAAGCGGGATTCCTGTACTATTTTGAATAGGGATAAGTCTTCCAATTCAGGAATATATGGACGACTTATTGTTTCAAGCGACATAGTACAAACTAGGTGGTCCTTTTCTAGCCATCCACAACAATAAATTAGTTTTGCTGTCAAATTAATTATATTTCGTTTGCTGAGTAGGATTTTTTTGGAAAGTAATGACTTAATTGAGCCTAATTTTTTATGGAATTGTTTTGAAAGAGAACCAGTTCAAAACTAATTTGATAGAATCATAATAGGCCTTAGAGAATAAGAGCAAACTTTAGCAAAGTTATAAATTGTTTATTGAGTAATGAATAAAAGTATAATTTTATTTTTAAAAGACTCGGTTACATTTTAAAAGTTTAAAAGAGTACTTTACAAGTAAATATTTGAGTTGAGCTCTGTGTTCAAAACTCAAAATACCATCACGGTTACCAAATAATTTCGGACAACTAAAATCGCAATGCGCAGTCCTAATATGTGGGACAAATAACATACAAAAGTGTTGAGTGTTTCAATGATTCAGTATATTTTGAAGGTAAAATTAACTGTCTAGACTACCAAATGTTCTAAAGTTTTTTGTCTTACAAAGTATTTTCTTTGCTGAAGTTTCCTTCGAAGTAAAAATGTACAGCGTTTATAACAATTTTTTTAGCAGTATTATTTGCCGAAGTTCAGAATGGTGTCAGCAAGTGCACATGTAAGTAGAATGAATATAACAATAATTACAAACTTGATTATAGTAAACGAGCCAATGCAAACATTGGCGGTCATTGTAGCATACATAGCCCTCACCGACCGATGTGCATACGTAACGTATTTTAGTCATCGTATTTTAATAAAGACGAACAATTTTAGTAGCATTGTTAAAGCGAATACACAGACTTATGGTTTATAAATGGTTTAGCTGTTTTATTTTACAAAACACGTTTAACATGACCTGCACAATCTGAGATACCTGCCAAGTTTATACTCGCTCTGCCTTACTGTGCATCTTTTCCTGACATTTTATTAATCAGTTAGGTAACCAAGGGTAGATCAAATATTAACGTGAAAATTTATGGAACATAAACGTTCTGATGACAAGATGAGTATTCATGGATATACGCCATTGATTGCGAATGTTGCCAAGTCTCAGATAAACCCACAAAAACATAAAAATACAAAGAAAATAAAAAAATGCAACAAAATTACGAAAAAAATAATTAAATAAGACCAGATATGGTCGTTGTCAACACACGCATAAATAATTCCAGAATAGGAATATAGTCAGTATATCACAATTGAGACTAACAAAAACAAAAAACAGATAGAACAAAGTATATGAACAGGACAACGATGATGGACAAAAAACGACGAGGACAACACAAATGAACACAGCGACAGAAAAGATTGTAGGCGAGACAGCACAACGATAACAACACTGACGAAGATAGCAGGTTCTCTTCGACGACAACAGATGCGACGTTTCGGGAACTGAGATCTGTTCCCGTCTTCAGCCACACGAACAGTCCGACGATTACGAACAGACTGACTGTGTCGACTGGAAAAACAAAGGTCTTATATAGGGGAAGGACCTACTTCTAGCTCGGCCAATGACTTGTTGTATTACAGAGTTTAGTACATTCTGATATTATGCATGTTTCGAATGTGATCATAGTTTCTCTGAATCTTAAAGCAAAAACTGTATTACTCTTTTCCTTTTTAACATAATGTTTTTGTTTTTAATTTTATTACAAAATTTTCTGTAAGCTCTCTATAAGGGGTTCAGGGTTAAGTGTCCACTTTTGAAACTCTAGTTATTTTTATGCTTTCCAATAACTCGTATATTCCTGTCACTTTTTAATATAAACAAACCAAACTAGTGCAATCAAAGTGTATAGACTGTACAGTAATCAAAACTCAACCGTTAAGGTCAAAATAATTATATTTTGAAATGTTTATTCTTAACAAGATGGTCTCCAACACAGCTAACTTTATCGTGAAGAGGCTGTAAAGCTATTTATGTACAATAAATATGTAATGTTAAGAAGTTATTTGTTTTCATAAAGTTTTTGAAAGTGATAATGCTTGTCGATGGTAGTTCATATTAAAAAAAAATTCCTGGTAAAATTGATGGAAATATTGTGCTTCACTTGTGTCAATTTTAGTTCACAGCAAACGTGTTACTTATATTTAAGTTAATTGCCGTCTTCCGCAGATATTGCTATTAATGCTCTAGCGACTTTTGAATTCTAAGACGGATTTCCTTGTATACATGAAAAAAAAAATTTTTGTGGGTGTGATCGTTGTGTTCAAACTGAGACTGCAATCCAGTTTGGTTGTCGGAAATACTTGTATTCTTACTACAGCAACATGAGCTGTATAAGAACAAAGTACTATTTTCCTCCCTTCCATAGAAGTTATCGTTATATTTACAAAACATATTGTTGCAGGAATAATCTAAACAGTACTATCAAGCAAACTGCATTGTTGTCTCTGTTTTAAAAGAGCGATGTCACCTACGAAAATACTTCTTGCAGCAGTCATTCTTGTTATCCAAAAGTTCGTTGAGTGCAGCGACATTTCACCTTGCAGTTCAGTAAGATATGTCAGCATTTTAATTCAGCAGTAGGATAGCAATCCTGATTAAGCTTGCTGCAACACAAAGCTTAACGTGATGTGATCAGTATACCACTTTATGAACATATAGAAAATGCTGAAACATGTGTGACCAGAATGGAATAAAATCTGAACACCTTAGTGACATTACTATTGTACAGTTATGAACACCTTAACTAGTAAGTTCTAAACTCGGGATCACTGTGGTGAAATACTTCCTGGACCATTGTTTCCATATTATAGATAATGCTAAGAATTCGAGTGGTTCTAGCTCTATGCCCAGATATCCGTGTTTATCGTACATTAAGTTATGTTATTTTCTTCACCACAGTAAAACACTACTGTAGCTTTTATAGTAGTAGAGTAATTCTTGTATATTGAATGGATAGAGCGACGATTCTGTGGCGAAAATATTTTGCCATAATTTGATTTCAATGCCTCATGTGTACATCTGCAGTTCTTCCTCATGGTCGGTGGATGTATATTTTGACTCTCGCTTATCTTGGGGTGCAAATCACAGATGTATGGCGACACAATAATATTATTCTGATTGGTGCAGTGAAATGAGAGATGTGCGTTAACAGACACGCTGATAGTTACAGTGAAGCTGGTTGCAGATGTGCACGTAAGTCATTGAAACAAATACGTTGCAAACATTTTCTTGTTGTCAAACTCGTGCCCCTATGTATGGAGCAAATGTATGAAGCATAGGTGGATCGGGACAAAATGAGCACTTAAAAAAGCCCTGCTAAAGTTCTATTTTCAGACAATTCGTATATTTCCGCGTGTAACGGCTAACGACGGGAAATATCTAACCTCTCTGGAAAAACGTCTCTTGTGTTTGCGCGTGTAAGGTAAATTGTGCAGTCGGTAGGAGCCAATACAGTTTAATGAAAGTATTTTATTAACTATTTACAACACAAACACGTCGAATTGAGTAGAATTTATTTTAGTATTGCTTCATTTTGATAGGAAAATACAAAGAATTACATTCGGTAATTCGCTACCAACCGTATAATGAGTGAGGTAACTATTGTTATTATTGAATTATATGCTGTAACGGCTAGTGATATTTTTCAAAGGTTAAATCTTTAGTGTTTAGTTTATCCTGAATGACCTATAAGAAGGTCGTACCGCAACGTCACATGACTAGCCGACCCAACGACAGAGTTCTGCGCTGAGACGCACCTGCAGATGTTCTGAGTCCTGCTCTTTAAGAGAGCGCCTAGTCGGCAGCCCTGCCTCCACCCCTCCTTGCCGCTCCGCGCACTCGCTCATTGATCTCGCCTCACACGTTGCCAGCCCGAAATCTATTTTCATCTCCATGGCAACCGCGACGTGCATTCGCCAAGCACTTGCAAGGAAATAAAGAATTTGGCGCAGGCCACGCATCTTCCGCCAGCCCCTTGCGTGCAACCATGCGTAGCTCTGCTGCCAGCGTGCGTGTTCTTGCGTGCTTACCCCTGCCTGCGTGGTTGTCATTTGTCCTGTCTGAAACACGCTGCTTACATTATGTTGCACGCAGAATATCAACCATTGCCTCGTGGAACAATAAACCACAGTATGGCGACCACCATTGTCACTTTTATAAAACCATCATTTACGCTCCGAACTATACGAAGTCAAATTATTTTTTTACTGTAAAAAGAGTTTCATTACTTATATATGTAATATTTTGTGTGTGTCTATATATATATATATATATATATATATATATATGTGTGTGTGTGTGTGTGTGTGTAACAGTCACTGGAACTACCAGTAGGGACCATAGAGAGAGATAGGCAAGTCAACACAGGTGTAAATACATGATTTAAAAGAAAAAAAAGTTACTTAAGAAATTTAAATTTTATTTACAACATTTATATGAATAACAATTTTGTGGACATAGCAAAAACAAGCGCTGAAGACATATCCAAATAAATTTAAAAGCTGAAAGCGTAAATATTAAAACCTACGCGTAAACAAGGTATGAGGCAAACTAACCGCTAGTGAAATATACAACGTGTGGGATAACGTTCCGAAATACAACACCTTCAATCAAAAGCACAATTTACGTTAGACCCCAACACTATGGCTCGGAAACAAACAATAGGGCCTACTTAACTGGCCATACAAATACACCAACAGAATAATCATAAATTACGACCAGACTAAGCTGGAAATATTAATGTTTTTAAATCTCCACATACCTTGTCTGCACGTACTCAGTAGAAAAATAACAGGGACGTTTCCTCCTGTCTGCCTGACGAGAAAATGCATGTATTATATATATATATATATATATGTATACATACACATACACACACACCAGAACAAAAATTCCTATCGGCAGACACTAAACTTGGAGTCAGAGACGGCTCCCTGCTCTTGATAGTAGTCTATTTTCGAAAGCGAGTTTTGAGGGGCAAATATTGTACACAGTAGTACCAACACTGCCCAATGTAATATATTTTAAAAATCATTTTAGCAGAAATAATTTGTTTTGTGTGCTACATATTGTTAGCAATACATTTTTAATGCACTTTTATGCGTCACTGGTTTCGTTGTAGTGCTGCAGAAGCTCATTAGAATTATGTCGGCAAACAGCAGGTATGGTTTCCCTGGAAAAAAAAAAAAAAAACAGTCGTAGACATTATATAGTGTCGCCGCGCCCTGTGTGGTTAGTACAAAACGTACATCTACTTGTTGTATAACTTTCAGTAACCGTTGTGAACTTTCAAGTTAAGTTTTATACAACGTTTGAAATTTTGCCTAAATATTTGTCACAAAATTTAAGTCGTCACTTTGGTAAAATTTCACATTTCGCATGGAAATTGTTTCCGTAGAAGCTTGCTTATTTTTCGTATTGTTCCTCAGATTGAGTAAGAGTCAGTCCGTACAGATTCTGAAACTGAATAATAACCGTTCTGGAAAGTTGCTATTACGTTCTTAGATTGGTTGAGGAATTAAAACAAATTGTTGAAGTCATAGCGAATGATTGCCTGTAAAAAAGAAATTGAATAAATAAGTCTGTGATTTGAAATAACTATTATCATTCTGTTTTGTTATGCGATTATAATGTTAAATAGAAACAAATTACATCATTGATGAATATTCACGGTATTTAAGAAAACAATAATATTTTAAGTGATAACTATCGCTCATTATACATAAAATTGTTTATATCTACAAAAAAACTAAAATATAGTATTTTATTAGTAATTAACTTATATAACAAAGCTTTGATTATAACTGTCTGCTCATATTCTAAATAATTTTAATAACTGTCTGCTCATATTCTAAATAATTTTATCACTATAACATCGGTTATACTTTTCCTTTAACCCCAGGTAAGTTACATAGGTACACCGCAACTAGATTACTTCTTTATTTAACTTGAGAGTTATTTAATACAGCTATCTGGTGTGTAGAATCTAATCATACAGATGCATATGGGAGGTTCAGGTCGTATTATTAACAGTTACGAGCTTATTTCTGAATTTCTAACAACTGAATAATTGTATGAATACTCACTGATTACCCCGTTTCTATTCTCGGTGGGATCTATCATGATTTTATTTGTAGGAAACATTGCTGATATTGCAGTTGCGTTCCATCACTGCTCCATACTGACGTCAAATCGCCCTCGCTCAGCACTCAAGACCTCAATGTCAAGCAATGACTACAATCTCTTCACTTACTTACTGATTTAAATGAACAGCGAGGTAGTTTATTTATGAGTTGAGTTGACGTTGTGGTAAAATCAAAACTCGCGTACGTGAAGACTTGGGTTGTATTCCTGGTACACTTATTCTGATTTCGGTCTTCCGAGGCTTTCCAAAACATCCAGCAATCAAGGAGTAGGCTGGAATAAAGGTTTCTGTGAGCTAAGGCACTCCTTCCATCAAACAGTTTTTCTTGTTCCACATGTCCATAGGAGATACACACAAAATTTTATACCGATATCTCAATTCTTCACCAAATTTTGAATTTTTGTCTTAACCTGGGCTGGTATCACTATGCTATACATTATTACTGTTTTATCATTGACTCTGTGTATAGTAAATATTATAAACTCGTGTAATGTATCTACTAATTATTGGTAGTAAGAGAAAACCATATAAGTTAGACGGTAAAATAAAACAAGAACGAATTTCTCCTAAACATATACCTGCCATTATCTCAAAATGACATTTTCTCACTAAGGTCTTTATTCATGCCAACTCCTCAATTGCTGAGACAATTACATTTTACAGGCTTTAATTGATTCTTCCATATTTCCTGCCAGTGTTCTTCTCTGGACTTGACTTTGTTCGGAGGTTCTTATTTCACACAATAATAATTTTTTACAAGCTAATGTACGTTAATTTTACGTAAGTTTGAATAAAATCATCACAAAAGTTATATAATATTGCTATATAATAAAACGTTTATGTTAAACTGTGAAAAATACATACATTGGCTTCACAGAAAAAATCATGCTATATTTATTTGTGTTACGTATTTGAAATGTGTGATGAGCATCCTAAGTGTTTTAAGCGTTTACTTATTTTTAAAAAACCGAAGACAACCGAATAAATATAATTAAATTAATAAATTATAATTTTGATGTAGATACAATAACATATCTGAAGATAATTTATCAATGTACCTTTTTCTTGTCGTTTCAAAATCAGTCAACAAATATTTTCCTTAATAACAAAGTTGTAGAAAACTTTAAAAATAATTTGTCTGAAAAACAAACAAACATAATTAAAAGACGGAGGGAGCGTTTAAACCACAACGTATTCAAGCTACAAGGGTTTGCGCGTAAAAAAAGTGAAGTAAAAAAAATAGAGCATGCAAATTCGTAGTCAGCCTGGGAGTAATGTATCCCGCAAAACACTTGCAGCTGCGTTAGTCTGCACGCTGTACATAAAATGACGCTAGCTGGAGTAAAATAAATGTAAATGTTACGGTTTAACATTGCTTACTATTTATTTATTTTATTATTTATAATCTAAATAATTTTAACACATAAAATGGCTATTTACGAATATTAATATTAACTTATATTATATTTATTTTAAATATTGTAATTTCATAAAATTAAATTTATTGAGATTGAAGAATAACAAACTGGATTATCTTAAAATGAACGATTTATTAATATTATATATTAGGGCGTAACAACCATTTAAGTCCTTACGGGCATGTAGGCACTGTTCTATCTGACTTATTCACAGTTCTGTTCTCAAGTTAACTTTTAAACATAAATTAAAAAATAGGGGCTTGACATATCGTTAGTAATGAGTGCCGAAGAGTTGAGCGACTGAATTAGTATTCGTGAAGGCAGATCTTACTATTGGCAGTTTACGATACAACAGGCAGAAATTCTTTCCTGTTTTGTTAAATGAAAAAAACGGGGGAAAAAAAAATATTTTTGTGAGTAGGCGTTATGTCACAGTTTTAAATAAGTATGTTACAGAACTTTTATTCTGTATAGCCTGTATCATTTCTGTATTAAATTATGTTTTTGTAATTACAGTAATAATTCCAAATGTAGTAAAATAATAAATTCTATTTGGTTATTACTGTAGTGTAATAGTATTAAAATCTTCTGAGGCAAATAGTCTCCCATACACTTAACATGTAAACGTCTTATATGATGATATTGTGATTACTTGACGTATTTCATTTGTTTACAGAAGAATCAGAACGTCTATTATCAGCACGGCAGAATTCTCACTGATCCATACAAGTGGGGACCGGAGAATAGCGGAATAAGATTGTCAAAGGTGGTAAAAATAGGCATGTAGCCTATGCGAACTTTAAAGTCATTCAGTTCTTCGCACACTCTAGTCATTGCGAATGTA
This sequence comes from Medauroidea extradentata, assembly GCA_003012365.1. NCBI lineage: Eukaryota > Metazoa > Arthropoda > Insecta > Phasmatodea > Phasmatidae > Medauroidea > Medauroidea extradentata. The sequence continues at coordinate 49,956 of PNEQ01023290.1, forward strand.
CTGTATATGAGGAGATGTCAACGAGGTAAGGCCTATAAGTCGACATTTTTGGCACAAACATAATATGGTTAGAGAGGATGATTCATCGCGGGAAAACTTGACTGTTTGCTGGGTTTCAACGCACGTTCAGTTCACCAGAAGATGACTGGCTTTAGCTTTTATGTGGAGCTGCTGCCCTATTTGACTGATCCAATAAGAATACCGCTGTTGTAATATTTGATGCCTGTTATTGGTTTGCAGACAGCTGCGTTGTGTCAGACGTATATTACCTAATCATGTTGACACAAAACATTCTCGCGATATATCATCTTCTCTAGACATAGTGTTTGGTGGCAGTTTCGCCCGAGCCTGGCGCCAGAGAGCAGGCAGGCATGGCGCCCTTGTCCACAAAGACGATCCGCCATGCTTGCCTCGCACACACGACACACACTACCGTATTGATCTGACCCCGCCCCTCCAGCGGCTACACGCTCGCGAGCTAACCCCTCACCCCTCCCACACAGTCCACCCTCTACACCCCCTTGTCCTTGGCTTAACCACCCCTCCTTCCCCCGCAGCTACAGACCTTGCATCGGCAACACTGCACTACAGCATCCCTCCATACCACGCGCTGCATCCCTTCAGTACTTCACATCTCGTTACATTACGTTACATTAATTTAACACTAACTATATCATTAAAAATTGTCAGGTTTACGGAAATATGAGAATTATATGAAGAAACAGTGGGCTAACCTAGTCAACAGTTAGTACCGATTTATTTAGTAAATATTTCGCCCAGTTACAATTTTTTTTTCATGTTGAGTTAAAAAAAATACTAGACTGACCACTTAGCATGTGTAATGCACACTTAGGAGTAGTAAAACATAAAACTATCTTCATGTGTTATTGTTATGAGATATAATTTGTTTGCAGTCATTATATGCCACTATTTTCCTGGAGCAAACATCTTTAGGCTCACAGTTTTCACGTAAATGCGTGTCGATTTCAAAATATATATACAAGGAGTACGTACAAAAACCGTAGTGACTAACTAAAATATTGTAAGTCACATTAAAATGAGATGTCTAGAGGTATTAAAGAAAAAAAAAAGTATGAAAACACCCAACGAATAAAACGTTTCTATTTTTTAAATGTACTTATATTTTCACGCTTTTTCTTTAAATTTTGCAGTTAAAATAAACAAAAATATTTTATTGCGCTTTCTGGCAAAAAATTATACGAATAGAGGAGGTGAATATGGGTGCAAAACGTGACAGGATGACTGAACGGGATACCTACCCAGAAAAATTAGTGACGAAATGTTTTTTTACAAAATTGAAAAAAGTCATAAATTATTACTTTGGAAAAATTATCAGTGTTTATATTTTTACGTATTTTGAAATGGTGAAAAGTTTTACCAGATACTTAAATTAAGGTTTTCAAAATTTTCTTAAAATATTATATTGTATTTTTAAAAATATATATTTATTGAATTATTTACATATTTCTAATGGATAACTCAAATTAATTTGGGTAATTGGACTGAAATTTTGCACGACTGAAAAATACATTAAACTGAAAACAACGCAAGTGAAGAAGCGGGAAATACCTAGTAAAAATATAAAAATAAAATGATCAAGAAGGCGACAGATGAAAACACCAATGTCGTTTCTTTGTTCACTTAATGACTTGCCTTATCGCCCCAGTTTGTAAGTCACTCACTTAGCGTGCAATCTTTTAATAGACGACAGATTTTAAAATGTATTTAATTCATGGCTGTATATATTTTTGTAAAAGGGGAGGGTAAGAGGAAATAGACAAAACATATTATGAATATGAAAAGCAAATGGTTGCATAAAAAGTTTAAGACCATTTTGACGGTCCAAAAAAAATTTGTCTTTGAGACGAAATGAAAATATAATTTTTCTTTAACTACTGAATATTTCTTAAATTATTATTTATTTAGTGACACCTAATACATAATAATTTCTGAACAAGCGTTTCTACTAAATCTATGCAACACAACTCATGTACCAGCTGGAGCCAATAATGTGTAACGTTGGTTCATTTGTAAACATCGTTACCAAAGTCCTGCTGTCTGTCACTCGGGAAATTTCAAAGACTCATTTACGTTGGTTTTTGAGTAAATAATTTAAGTAGGCCTACTTAGTCTGTTGAATATTTTACTACAACAGACAGGAATCCATCATATAACAGAGTAATTATCAACGAAGTCCACACTTCACATCCTCTTTGCGCGACTAGTTAAAGAGAAGAACCAGCAACCTAAATTATTATATTACAAAATTTAACATAATAGGTTTCTTCTGAAAATAATGCCTTTTATTTTCTCGTTATTAATACGTTGAATAAAACTAGTCACAATAGAGTTAACATGTTTTCAGTCCCTTTAACATAAAGATAAAGTTGCTACTATAATTAAAATCAATAAATACATTATATTTCCATCATGAGTGTTCCAAATAAGCAAACGATTTGAAATTATTTTCCTCTCTTTCGTTACAAAAAACGGAACTTTGCTTTAGTAAAAACGATAATGGAATTTTTTTTCTGTAGATAGAGTGACTCTCCTACAAATAAGCAATAAATAACATATATGCAATCTACAAACAATCTCATGATCTCTTTGAAGAGTTACCGGAAGAAACTTGTTAATTCTCCTGTTTGTATGTAACATTGGCGTTTCTTTGAAGCGGTGTTGTGACGAGTCATATAAGAAGCTTTTATCCAAGAAATAAACTGCACACATAGGGAAGTTGCTCAAGGTAGTGATGTATGGATATGTTGAGGGGAATCTATACACGTAAATGGATGTTGGCATATAAGTATGTATGCATGCTTGATGCTTGTATGTATATATGTATGTACTAATTCAAAAAACTCCGACACCGTTTGACCGATCACCATGAAACTTTGCACGCATACGTATTAATTCATGGAAAAGGTTTTTATGCTAGCCACTTTTCTCTAACTCGCCAATTCACCACTAGATAGAACTGCAGTGCATCAAATTCTATGCCGCTCAACTAATCGTCACGAAAACTGTAGCACATAAATATTTGAACACGAAAACTATTTGAGCTATATCTATTTTGCTTTAACTAGCTACTAGATGGCGCGGCCAATTTCTATACATTTCCACGTGTCTCCATAAAAACCGGTAAATGTTTGTTCGTTCGTCTTCTGTACGTTCCTATTCCATTAACCTGATTGGGATGAAACTTTGGTGAATTGCGTGCGGTCGCAAGGTTTTCTGTCAAATAATTGGGAGGGGGGAGTGCAAAACGGGGTAGATAAGCAGAACGGAGTAATGAGTATTGCAATGCATGCCGCGACAGCTAGTATTACATATGTTGAAAAATATGGGTTATATGATTAAAAAAAACGCTGACATTTATACAGTTTCCCATACATTTGATTTTATAATACTGATACTTATATTTGCGTCTATGTAAAGTGAGTAGAAACATTGTTTTAATTGAATTGCCGATGATCAAATTTGTTTAGTCTTCTAGCAAATTTCATTTCACAGAAAATAACTAATTAATTTAGTAATATTTCGAATCTTTGTTGTACGTAAAGCTATATGAATTGTGACCGAATCTTTGTTGTACGTAAAAATATATGAATTTTGACAATATGCTTAGCAGTATGAACACTGGTTGCAGAGAAATATTGAATGCTCCGGAAACTCCAGCTATTTTCACAAATATTTTCATAACTGAACGTAATATTATGCTGAAACTCATACATTTAAATTTTAATGTTTTAGGAACGTCGCTCTTAAATGTTTGTATTTATCGCACACTTTATACTTTGGTTATGAAGTGCTATTACAGAACAGATAAGTAATCATCAAAGCGAAAATTTGAACACTCGTTCTTACAAATCTTACCGCTAGCATTCTCTAACCGGCAGTAAAAAAAAAAAAAAAAAAAAAAAAAAAAAAAAAAAAAAAAAAAAAAAAAAAAAAAAAAAAAAAAAAAAAAAAAAAAAAAAAAAAAAAAAAATATATATATATATTTTTTTTTTTTTAAATGCAACACTAACAAAAATAAATTCGTGCTTACCAAAAATTTTATTTTCATCTGTTCCGCCATTAGTATTCATGTAATAAATAGAATTAGGTAGGTGGAAACTACAAATGTGACCGTAATATCGATATTTAAGGAAACGTCCGAGTTAATACCTTACAATGAGAGCAAGGTTAAAATTTGCTTTAGTGAAAACACTCCACGTCCTAATAAGACTACGAAATTACTAAATACAATTTCAAATCGAACATTTTAAAATCTGAACAATGTATCAATTCTAAACTTCCTGCGTTGTTAAAACATCAGTGAAATTTTTTTTTCGCGTGCCGACCAGTAACAGTAGGAACAAGTTAAAGCCTAGTACTTTGATAAAAAGAAATTACAATTACCTTGCAATTACATAAAAATAATTGAACCGTTTCCTAGTGACACCATCTTGGTTGTAGAGGAGGATTGCAGGTATGCTTAAAATAAAAAAAAATCTGTAAAATTAACTTAGTATAAGCATATCGGGGTTCATTGAACTGTTAGACCAGCCATTAGTTTGTTTCAGCTTGTTCACACATTTAAACGACGGAACTCAGTATTATGTTTTCTTACCGACCTTTGACAATTTTTTGTAAAACTTTTGACAGAAAAAAAGAGGAGATTATTTCTTAGGTTAGGTTTATTAGGAAACGTTTATCGATGAAGTATGAATGAAGTGTTAACGTTTCTAATATTCTCACAGTGGGAGTAGATAGGCAGGTAAACGACGTAAATATTATATAAATTAGACAGCTTCGACAACATTATTACTGCTAAATGTCGTGAGAATAATATTTTTGAAATCTATAACTTACTTATCAGACTAGGGTTTTTATGCGTATGACTTCCCGAATGAACACCATAACTGTAATGTCTTTGTGAGAAATGTTTCACAGAATTTTAGTGTAATTTGTAGTAAATACTTGCCGTTATTTCAATTTACGAGTAATTGACTGTTATTTGAATAATAACTGGCTCAGAATTGAATTATTTGTAAATCTATCAATTAAAATTATTCTAAAGCAAAATTTCACCCAATATTTGCATACTAATTTAACTCTCTGCATTTTCTCACTATTGCAGAGTTGGCATAGTGAAATTACGAGAAATTTGTAAACATTAAAACGGAATGCTTGTAGTTTCACGAAGATTTCTAGATATTTTTGTCGGTACACTTCGTAATTATTAAGGGTAATCAGTTGTTCTTAAATGTCCGCCACTTCAGCTAGCACACACCGATACTTGCTTCACGAATGTAGGAAGGGTGTCTTCAGAAAGCGTCCGACTCATCGCCCCTGGAGACATCAAGGCGAGAGGAAATGCAGTAAGGAAGGGGTCTAAATACAAGCAGGTACAGACGTAACACACTTAGTTATACTTTACACGGCGCCGTGTCTAATCGGGATCTTAACCAATGGAGAGGGGAAGATAAAGGGCATATTGTTATGAAGTGCCACCGGCATCAGAATCGAAAAGGGGCCTATGAAGGGGAAGAGAGGGGAAGAGAGGGGAAGAGAGAGAGAGAGAGAGAGAGAGAGAGAGGGAGATTGTTGGAATGTGGAAAACCAGTTAAGAGGGCAAGGGGCTGCACTTACCCGTGTGACTGGTCGTAACAGATTACATAACCCCCGCTCATACTCATCAGGTATGACATGACCGCGCGGCAAAACTCACTCGGCTATTAAGGCGGCTGCCTACCCCAAGCGTTAAATGCGTTGCAGCGTGTTCGTAAACAGGTTTTTATCTACGAAAGTATTCCACGTGTGCCCGTTGTACCAACGTACGAAACGAAAACAAACGTCAGACAAGATCGGAACCTCATTGTTAAGATGCCACGCTCATTAAAAACACTGATTCTAAGCCCTCCAACATGGCTAAAAACGGCATTTTCATACTTCCGTACTTCAACATGTTCTTACAGGATGTATGTGAAGCTGAGGTTGCGACCTGCACTGAACTTAGTTGCAGACTTTCCACCAATAAAATTATACGGTCACCGCTTAATGTCCCATAGTAAAAAATGTTCGGCGGGAAGCTTGCACACTAGTTCAGCGCTGTGCTCGTTGAGGCGATGCGCATGTGATGCGCGCTTCAAGATCGACCTTATTGCTCCGCCGCTTTTGAGCCTCTCACGCGCGGGTAGGCGGACGCCTTAAGGACACTGCCTAGATGAACGTAGTTTCCGCATTAAGGTCTAGATGTGCGGAAGTGGTAAGGACGACACAGTAAGGCGCATCACGCCTCACACTAGCTTCTGGGCACAAGTCAATGAGCTGGCGTGCAGTTTTCTCGCCGACAACTCACCTCTATAATACACTCAACGGTGACCCTACCATTTAACTGCATAATATTAAAGATAATGGTGTATTATACATGTCTCTATACATTTAAAAAGATTTTGCGTCAAGATGTTCATATTTGATAAGAACTGCAAAAACATCCATTATCGCCTTTTTCGGCCGTTTGAAAATAAGCTTAAGGCCTCACTCTTTATTTTTGCAGTGGTTTCGAAAATGATTTTTTAACGTGAATTAATACATATACCAAACATTTATCTTACAGTTTTAACACTTATATATCATTGTTTGTTAGCTGAATTTTTCTGTTACAATACCCCTGAAATATCACATTTATTTGTGGTCAAAATAAACCAAAATTAAGAAAAATAATTTTTGTTAGCAAACGGTACATTATTTTGAAAAACGCTCGGCCGAAATTGTGTGTCGTATCACTGTACACAGTTTCAAATTTTTTCAAAGCATTCGGTTAAAAAATATTCGAGTTATTTGCAATTGATTGAAATAAATGAAAGATAATTGCCTTAAATGAGTAGTGATGAACCTCAACTGGGCATATAGACGTGTAACGTTCTTTCAATCATTTAGATCCCTAAACAGACATCAATAATATGCGGTAGAAATTTTCGAATAATGTTCTAACCCGGGGGTGGCCATGCCGTATACTGTCCAGGCAAACACTTGAAGTCAGTGTATTTGTGTCCTTGTTGCTTGAACGTTTATACACGTGGTCACTGTAGACCATAACATTGTTTCCGCCATAAGAGCCAATGTGTTTTACTCGAAGTTTGAAGAGCAATATAGTACAATGATTTATCGAATAGCATATATGCCGTGTTTATCTCAGTCTACGTTGTTTGGGAAACAAAAATTTGAAGTAATATTATAACTCAACTATACGCTTGCATTTTGAAACACATTTCTGTGAGTACCGACATCGTCAACTGTATGTGCATGGACACCATTGTCAAACTAACATTTATGCTAGTTTCTGCTACTTATTTAACATTTTATGTACACATTTGATTGGTTTATTGCTATTAGCAAGTAGTTGCATATCGTCAGTGACGTACATATGCGTAAATAAACAATATATGTGGCTGTTTTTTCATGCTCGCTAGAATTATCTGCATAAACACATAATTTACACTATGCAAATGTAAAACATGGCCATTTTACTCATGAAATGTAACAGTAGCAGATGTATTTCACGTACCTGTTCTCTTTTTACACCCGAATTCAACGCACGTAACCATTTTCATTCAAACCTGTTCATTCTACAGTATCGATACCATACGAGACACTTACGAATACCTTACTCGATCTACTCGTCGCTGCGTTTTGGTCAACAATAACGTATTATTCGCGCAAAACTGGCATATATACGTCGACTTCAAGGAAATCCCAACATGCCATCTGCTGTATACTCCTACCTCCATGTTCTAACGGCCGTAGCTCATCACACGACTTGTAGTAGAAGAAAGTCGTGATACCGTCACACGTAAGCATGGATGAAGACATTGACTTGTTGGCTGGCTTACAACTATGAAAAAAAAAAAATGTAATATAAATCTGATTCACAGTGAGTGGTCAGGCTAGTAGTTTCCTGGCGAGGAGATACGGGTTCCATTCCCGGCGGCATCGTCCCTGATTGTCGCAAATTCAGTAACATATCGGACGTAGCCATTGGCCGGCGTGTTTCCTCGGGCCATTCCCGTTTTTACTCGTCCCCTTCATTCCCTCCATAGTCACCTTAGTGCTGACCAAAACATTCCTCTACTCACTCACTCTAGTACTGTACTATTGTGGATATACGCAACTGCAGTAATAATTTGTCGTCCCAGAAATCTTTGAATGAGAGTAAGAAAAAAAAAATAAAATACAGAAAACAATCCAAGTTTTGCTCTAGTCAGCACAATCATAAACCAAAACAACATCACGTGAAAGATCCCACAAGGAATTAGTCAAAAAATAAAGGAAAAAAATAAACATCCAAAAATAAACGTCGGAATACAAAGCAAAATAATTAGTAAAACTTAAGACATAACTATTTAGACCACACAGAAAATTCTGGAACGAAGACAATAAAGGACACAAGACAGACTAACGACGACGATGTCACGGATGACAGACTAGACGACACAACGATAAAAATACAAAAGAACACAGTAGGTTTCTAAAGACCGACTTTTCACGACTTTTCGGGAGTTGACATCTGCATGTGTCTTCAGGTGAAGTTAAAAAGAACGTCGTGAAAAGCCTCCAGGAAAATTTGTAATAACAGTTTGAATATATATGTAGTCCAAACGTTTTCCTTGTACTTAATTTACTCTGCAAAATTTCGTCATGTATGAACGTAATAATACTTGGCACAAAAAACGCGTAGCCTAAATTATTGTTATTTACGCACCACTAATTAATCAACATGTCGGTTTTGCTGGCATTTCAATTCTTTGTTCAGCTACAAAAATTTACGAAAACGAGTATTAAATAAAAAATACCAAAATCATTTCTATAAAGTTGGATTCAGTAATTCCTAAACTAGCGCATGTTATGTGGTATATCTTTTAGCAAATAGTCGTGTATTTGTCATAAACTAATATTTTCGGATGAATCTGTCGACGAGCTACAGTTGATAGCTTTTGGTTAGTTTTAGCATTTCTTAATATATTTTCTTTGTTCGCAGTACACTGATAAATTTTTTGTAAAACTACTAGAACAGTTTTCTGATTCGAGGTATTTACATTTACTGAACGAAATATCAAACTCATGTCCGTTTTCTGTCACAAAAAACACATACCATGATTATGTGTACTAATTCGTAGCGAGTATAGTTCTAAGTAATTAAAATACCTTACGTACCTACATATTGCTAAATATATGCCAGAAATGTTATGTTTGCAGTTCACATCATGTGGTGAATGTGAAAATATGACTTGCTGTGTTGCCAAGGTATTATGAATTCACATCCCGCTGTGGCACAAAAATTGTTTACTTATTTGAAAGGCCAAGTTTCAGGGAAGAGTCTAATGGGAGTCCGTAATTGTTATCTGATGTGCAATAAATCTAAAATCAACACATAATTACTCTCTATGTGGCAATGCCAGTATGAATTAAACGAATGGTGGCGAACAATAACGTGAGAAAAATTTTATACCTGAGAGCGAGAGCCAGGAGGATGGCCGGATGGAAATGAGATATGGATGTAGAGGCAATGGAATACAGTGGTGAAAGAAATGGGAGTAAGCCGAGGAAACTTTCCTGCCCTCGGCAAAACCTAACACAGTTCCTAAATGCGACAAATTAAGACTTTAGGAATACAACCCTTATCACAGCGGAGGTTGTCATATTATCGCACAATGTACTGCCAGGTGTGAATAAAACTTAAATTGAGAAAAATATGGGTGTCATAGCGAATATGTTACAGTTGTCCTCCGC
>PNEQ01023290.1:59853-95461 GCA_003012365.1 Medauroidea extradentata
GGAATGTTCCAGCAAGCGCTCATGACGCACGAGGTGTGAACGGCTGCCATGACGTGGAATGTTCCAGCAAGCGCTCATGACGCACGAGGTGTGAACGGCTGCCATGACGTGGAATGTTCCAGCAAGCGCTCATGACGCACGAGGTGTGAACGGCTGCCATGACGTGGAATGTTCCAGCAAGCGCTCATGACGTTCGAGGTGTGAACGGTTGCCATTACGTGGCAGCTGCCCATGACGTCCTTATGGTCCTATCAAATACTGAATTACGTAGAATGTCGTCACAGGTGGTATATTGTACTACTTCCGCATGCTTTATCCTAGACACACACCTCTAGTAAAGTAAATGTGCTTGCTGTCTAGGAAGAGAAAGACGTGTGCATGTGATACTGGATTGTTTAAATATTGTTTCCAAACAATATCAAAGTGCAGATATAAAATTTGCAATTTTAGTTTATGTATGCATCGCAGAATTTGATGAAAAAAGTAAAAAAAAATAATTTTTAGTGAAATGTTTAAGTAAGTCACAGTCGCAGTAAATATGTCTTGATTATTTTTTAAAAAAATCCAAGAAATTAAATTTGTAGGAACTCGTGCAGTATTAGTTCTTGAGTGTTTTATTTGCTCTAAAATATTATTTACAAGTTAAGTAAATTTGCTACGTTTGTTTGTCAGGCAACCACGCTACCAACCACTGAACGCTACTTGCAAATATATGTACTTAAATTATTTTCTAAGTTTAATATTTCTGTTAAAACGTAATACGATTAGGTGAAAAATCTTTTTATTCCACATCAACTACCTGTACAACTTTTTTTATATATAAATAAATCAGTTAACAGTTTTCAGGTAACTTCATTACATATTGGATAAAACGCGACTTGAAAAATGACAATTAAAAATGGAACTCTCTACCTCACATGAATGTATTTTCAAAACATTAATGAGGCTTTCTTAAAATTGTTTATTATTGGGAAGCTAGGTATATTTTGTAACTGTAATTCACTTAAATTTTCAAGAAATAAGTATTGCAATAAATACAATATCATGTATTAAAGCTACTATCGGATAATTCAATTTTTAATTAGTGCCTGCAGTTGTTTTTGGTCTAAAAAGCAATACTTTAAAACTGTTATTTATACAAATGATAACCAACTGAAAATCAACTACAAATATTGGCGTTATCCAATCACTTTAAATTGTTGATTTGAAATTTTCGGTAATAACTGTTTGCTTTCTCTGTTGGTTTTGATATAACTTAAGCTCACAAAACAACAACTATAAAATTTTGTATTGAAAAATTTCTAACAACGTTTATTTTTAACAGTTATTCCAGGTTTTGACTTTAAGGATGAGTTTTCCTCACACAATGACCGTGGCCCCGTAAAATAAATAAATAAATAAATGAATGAATATTCTAGTTTTAGAGAATAATTTCTAGAAAAAACATCAACAAAGTCATTTAGTTTAAAACTTCAAATACAAAAGCAACTCTTTGTCTTATATCTTCATTTAATCTTTTTATTGCTTTGACAACTTAGACAATAGCTATATACTATTACTGGGTTATGTTATTCAACAACATCTGACAATGTAATTGTCTGTTGCAGGTTGGATTCAATGGTGTTGCATCAAAGCTACGTATATACGGAAGAGGATAGTCATGTCTGAATAACAAAAATAAGCTATCTGGATCCGTGTTTAACCAGTTTGTAAGCTTTTAACTTTACAGTGTCGGCTGGTTGTATTGATTTGTTATGAAATATTGTTAGTTTTTTATAAGGTACTTGTGAGTACAATTTCCTTTTACAAAAAAAGAAAATTTAGCTCGCATAGTTTTCTCTTAACGATGTGTCAATGTCAACATTTGCTTGTTGCGCTACCATGCAAATAATGAAATCCAACTGATTTTCTTAAGTGAAATAATTCACAGGCAAAGAACACGCCATGGAATATGTTACAAAACAATAAAATAACTTTTAGTTAACTATTTTGTTATTTTTAAAAATTGCTGAATTTGCACATTCTTTAATGTAATTTTGCGGTATTATTAAAAATTCAAAATAATACCTTGTGGGTTTCCGAAATGTTTTATTATGTAATCCATGGCATGTTATTACACTGAGAATTATATCACTTATTAATTTCTTATTTGTATGGCAGCGCAACATGAGAAACTGGACTCCGACACACCATTATGAGAATACTATGCGAGCTAATTTTTTTGCGAGAGGAAATTGCACTCACAAGTATCGTCTACAAAACTAACACTATTTGACAAACACAGCAAATAATAATTTCATTGCACCTGAACACCCTTAACATGCATACATAGTCATATGGAAGAGTAGAGTAATCTAGTACAGGGTGGAAAAATATGCACTAGCCGACAATCATCTGCCTGATATCATTTCCCGTAACTAATCGATAGGGACCCCTGTTTTTCGCGAAAAAATTTTTGCCTCACTTTGTTTCGGTGACTTACGTGCGCATCTGCAGTTCTGCTTCGTGGTCAGTGATTGGATATTTTGACTCTCACGAGCCTTGGGATTCTACCGGCAAATTACAGCCGTGAGGTGTTGCAGAGACTTTATTGTAATTGGCTTTGACAAATAATATACGGCTCTTCACATAGACACGCTGCCAATAATCATGAAGCAGAGTTGTAGATGTGTACGTAAGGCACTGAAACAAAGTGGGGCAAAATTCTTTTCGCGAAAAACCAGGGTCCCTACAATCGAGGAATATAACTATCAAAGTAGGATATTCTGTCATGAAATGGTTTGCGACTTTGTTACGCGTTGTTAAATGTTGCTACAGTTGTGTGTTTATGGTCAAATGCGTTCGTTTTACTCCACACTGTCAAGCACATAACTAGTTTGGAAATGATTGTGTGATGTATGACTTGGCGAAAGAACTTCACCGTGTAACACTTAGAGAACTCTACACATTTCTGGCAATCCAGGGTTGCCCACAATCATGGTGGTAGAACAAAAATTACGTTGGTTTTGTAATCTGACTTGCCAACTTTATATTCGACGATATCACAGACGACATATTTATTGATTCTACGTTCAATATTGGATGGCTATGCGGTGTACAGTATGTCCCAGTTAGTGTGTTGGAGCATGAAGTAATAGGTTTTAAGACAACCGTGTTTATTTCAACAGTATTGAAATCTTGTTTTATCTTCGAAATACATTGTAAACGTAGTTGCGTAACTGTAGTAAATTTCAGGTAATCAATGCAGGATTATCTATTATATCCGTATGCATTTGTTTCTCCAAAGCCGACATATTTTTATCAGAGCGCAACCGAAGCAATAGGCTACATCTTCAAATTGCTTAAGGATATTTAATTGGTTTCATTCAAAATATGTGTAGGATTAATACATATTTGGATACTGAAATAAGAAGTGACGATAATTGAAATTGTCTGTGAGACTAAATGAAATTGCAGTTAAAACCTAACGACAATTCGTCGCACCTGCCGCGTAATACAGCTAACGTAATACAAAACTACAAACGACGGAAGAAGTTAACCTTACCTTCTGCACTCACAACAAATTCCATACATTGTGTACGTGCTCGTGTCAAAGAGCGGGTTTTGACAGATGAAAATGGGGCGTAGTAGTGGGAAAGGATAGATGATGATAGACCTTTGAAGGAAGTAGAATCCAGAAGAAGCTCTTATGCAAGTCCGCACAAATGTTTAACTTTGAGGGACTGAAAATTATTAATTTCTGACGTAACAAAGTATATACGTATGTGTAGATGATATGAATATAAGTGTATATGTGTCTACATATAAACATATACATACAAACACATATATATAAATTTATATATATATATATATATATATATATATATATATATATATATATATATATACACACACACACACACAATATTGTTAACTCACCTGCCATAAAATTTACATCACCGGCCGATTTGAGGCACTAGTGGCATTTATGATAACTAACCTGCCAAGAGTAAGGTTACTTCGGTAACGAGATCAAGTTCGTTTAATCTCAATAGGTTAGGTAGGTTTTGATAAAACACGTGTAAGTAGCAAGTTCTGTTTTTGGATGTCAGTAAACTTCACTCGGTTCTCTTTATAAACGCCTCGAGTTTAAATTTACTCATCCCGGGGCTAACTGAGTACATGTTGTAAAATACAGTACGTTGCGCACAATCGATGACAACGAAATTATGGGAATAAATCATACATAGTCGGAGCCAAGGGGGAATGTGTAGGTATATTTTCACTCTCCCCACTTCCCGAGCTGCCATAAATTTCAATAAAAATATAAAAAACTGTATGTTTTTACCCATTAAGTAAATATAACTGCAATAATTTAAGCAAACAAAATCAATGATTATTCCATGTCTGTGTCTATATATGTTGGGATATGTATGTAGTACATTGCAACAAAAATATACCTCTTTTCTCCGCAAACAAAATTCTGGATACACCCCTGAGGGGCGTACAGAATATCAACCGACAAAGCAAAGACACGACGAAGGCAGGAAGTGACAACGAGACGAGGATTGAAGGAGGTCACGTGACAAAAATACAGCACAAAATTAAAACAATTTGGAAACTCCCCACTTAGGCATTAAACAACGTAACAGTTTCCAGTTTTCAGCAGTTATATAATAAACCTAACTTTAGTAATAGAACACACAATCGTTAAAACGATTTTTATAACAATGTGGTTAAAATTATAAAATACGTTATTAAACGTTAAGGTGAAAACATGTGCTGAGAACGCAACTAAACATATCATTTTGTTTTTATCTTTTTTGTGCATAATGATTTTCTAATTTTATTGTAACTAAGCTGCTGCGCAAACAAATTATTTTTCAAATGTACATAATCACGTAGAAACAAATTTCTCCAAAGTGTAAAGTCAATCAAGATATGCATAAAAAAAATAGAGTGTCGCCTTTCACAATATTATTTGTTCAGAATATACGATGATAAAATACGTTACTTAAGAATGTGTATATGTTTCAAATTTCCACGAATGACGCGTGGGAACAGCGGAGCCGTAAGAGCCACAGAACAACTATCGACGAGAAGAAAATCGTATATGTCCACAGCGCGCCAAACTGGAGCGTAATAGGCTTTCGTTGTAGTCTCTAATGGAAATTTAAGCAAGTACCCTAAATTTGTTATAATATGAAGTAAAGGTCAATGCTTGCGTCTTGTATTGTGCTTCACGGATTCAGGCGGTATTTTCGAAGTTACCGCAGTCTAAAAAATGCATTTTTAGCAATTTTGAGAAGCCCGAAAATCGTGCTTGTAACAAGCGTGTTGAATTTTTATCATTATAGAAGCATACTTTCAAGGGGTATGTGTTCTCTTCGGATGATAACGTTATGTGAATAAGTTAAGCAGTTTCACGTATAAAATAATATGCGTGACACACTATACAAAACCGCCCATGAGCCAGCCGAGACTTATCTTAATATAAGAACATCCAACAATAAAATAACTTTAATCAGGACACGATCAAAGAGTTTCTGCAATTGCCCTGCGAGGCAAACACACTAACTGTGGAACAATTGTAAGCTGCCAGTCATCTACATTACTCATTAGAACAACGCTAATGTTTACTGTATATCGTCAAGAACTAGGTAACTTAATTTTGCCAAGTTTAATTTGTCTGAAGATGTCTATACAACCCTTATGATAGTTCCTTTCGACGTGTACAGTTCATACATGTGTTAATTAGGAGTATGGATGTAACACAAATTTGCATTTCAACAAATAACTATATGTGTCCAACAAAAGCAATTTCCAATGTTACAATTGGATATCTCCAGCTACCTAGTTACCTAGTTGTAGCATTAAGCCGACGATATTATATTCTTACAACAGAAGTTCTACGCTACACTTGCTATGCTATCTGTACGTAACACAATTTATAATAGGCAGGTTATTAGCTAAATTGATTAAGTACTTAGTTTTGTGTGTTGCATCAAAAATTGCTGTCAAGAGTAAAAGTAATGTACGTGCAACAAATTATCCAAGAAAATATCTGCTATTTTTTTAATACGTTCAAAGAAAAACTACCGAATTAATAAAAGTATTACCATAAATTTACCGTTTACGAGGACGTACACAATTTTACCATCCATTTGCTTGAACTATGGATCCTCCAACACAATCGTCTCCATTTTACCAGTTTTGTTTATAGTTTGTGTCCTCTGAAATTTCTATTTATCTAATATTTAAGCAGCGTGCATGTGTACTCAAATACTTCGTGGTAAAATTTAATTCATTCTGTTCAAAACGTCCTGCATCACCTGAACTTAGTGGTGCACAATTTACTGAGAATAGTAAGATACTATACACACCAGATGAGGCATAACGCTAACTTCATTGAAAACATAAATGCAAAACGAATACACGTACAAGATATGGGGGTGATATAGAACATTTTTGAGTGACTGGATGTGTTATTTATTTTTTACAACGATTTCTTGCAGAAGCATTGCTTTGAAGTCTGTGATATTGTACTAATAGTAAGGAAAGCACACATTTTATGGACATAAAGAGAAACTAGAAGCGAATACCCTGTGACACTGCTGCTAAAACGCCGTTAATACTGGCGTATGTGATCCCATTCACCATCTACGCTATTGTTTCTTACGATACATACATACAATGTACTGCACAACATTAATTAGTGGTCGGACTTTAGCCATTGTATTGTGATGGACGAGTAGATTGTGTTCCAATCATGTAATTAAAAAATTGTTTATAAGCAATCGTGCTCATTTCTGCAGTTTACACAGCCTAACTCATTTATTTCGAATGTCTAAAATAATTGTAACGAGTCTCAATCGTTGCTGTACACTAGTGAGGCAATGGAACAACACGCTTGCTAAATTTTCCTTCAAAGACAGATGCATCTTCATCGTAGAATAACATGAGGAATATTCTGGCAATGTCTACGACGTTATAAACTCTACATATGGCGGAGTGACACGCGCAACTATACCGTAAATCATTGTCACATGTGGGGTATCATTGCCTCGGAGAAAAATTTTTTTCCGACGATTGGTAAAGAAATAGCCCATACATTTCCTGGAATGTTATGATTTTTATATTAAGCTACATTCAAACAGCTCGGTTATCTTTAGAAGTGCAGTCGAAACTAAGTTGTGAAAAGAGGCACGGTTACCCCACATGTACAGAAAGAAGACCCTATTTTACAGTATCTAAAATCAGGAAGAATGTCTTGGGAAAGTTCAATTGAACGAAGTAAAGGCAGGACGGTATTAACTCACGGTTCACTGGAACTGAGATAGGTCAAAATTTACTGTGCGTGCCTCACACTGGTCAAACCGTTCTTTCTAGGCTTTCCCATCATCTTGTACTGATTGACACCGTCATATAAGTTGCGCTTCTACGCAAATTCACGTTGCAAATAACTACGTATATGAACTGCAGGTATGCACGTAACTTATTGAAACAAAGAGGTGGAAAAATCTTTATCGCGAAAACCACATGTCCCAAATTATGACATAATACTTGCTCTTTTCTAGGACATATTTCGGACCTCCATCTCTCCTTGGTATGATTATCTGAAAACAAATTACTTAGTGTGCTGGTCCCCTTCTGCTTGACTCCGCCCAATTGTGCGTGAAGGCAGGCGATGTAGTGTGAGCAGACGACGGCGGGGTCCACCCACACACATCGCACATTCCCCAGTCTCTGGCGGCCTGCTGTGTGCGCCTCATTTCCCTACCTCCTCCCCCACCGCGCACTCTCCTCATTTATTTCACTCGGCTGTGAGGTAATGGAGTGCCGCGGATGCTGGCGAGGGGACGCAGCGGAGGAAATAAATGGTGCGGGCGTAAGGAAGACGTATCCGGGAATGAAGACGCGGCTGATTGCCAGCGAGGCTGGGGGCAGGCACCAGCGCACACTACAGAAGAAAGCCTGCCACAAGACGTATACCTTGCTACAACACAGCGACAGAAACAAGCATACGATGTCGCCACAATAACCCAGTCAGTAGACGGTTTACACAGTTAAAAACTTGAGTAGTAAGAAGCAGACTTAACAGCCATACATACACAACAGCGAATTTACAGTTTAAAATACAGCCGACAGGAATACACTCCATTTTTAAAAGCTGTTTTAGATTATTGGAAGTGTCAGAGGTGAGAAGTGAAAAGGTAAAATAAATAACAATTACGAGCTGTGTAAGCAATTATACACTTGTATTTACTGTTTAAAACATTCACTACAGTGCAAAATATGTTTCTTTAGCTTAACAGTATTCAGGATAGAGTGTATTTAGAATGTTAAAAAATTAACTAAGACCGTGTGAATTACATATCACCTCATGTTGAAGGATGACTTTTCTCTGACAGGTGGAACAATAAATTTTCCGCCGCCGAAATGTTTAGGGAGAGATACTCGATTCGACATACTTAGATTTAAAGCAATGAGATGGTAACATTTTGTAAGTTGTACAGATAATTATTGCTCCTTAAGCTTTAAACTGTGTAAATCCCTTTATACGGAAGACAGCAATGTCAAAATAACTCAGTGCGGTGTTGTTTGTTATATCTCCAGTAAATGCAAACATAATTCCAATAAACACATAGTTTTTTTTTCGGTTTAACAGATTGGTCTTTCAACCAAAAAAAAAAAAAAAAAGCTTTGTTTATATTTGGACTGTTCATGTAATAATCGGAAATGCAATCTTTGAAAGTTTGTTACAAATGAGAGTTGATAAAACATGTATGTTTTTGGACATACGCCATTATTTATTTTGATGGTAATAAAAACATTTTTTCTTAAGCTCAGGCAAACATTTGTATGGAACTAACAATACAGCCTAACTAGCCATTATTTTTGTGGTAGTTTCTTAATCAGTACTTTGTCATCGGTTATCATGTTTCCATTTTTTTTGCTAGATCATAACATAATACTAATTTTCATTACTAACAAAACATGAGTAATGACGTGTGTCCATAAACCAATACCTATATTTTAATGAGAACAGTTTTACAAACATTTAAACGTATTACACTTCCGGTCTTTATAGGAACAACAGTCAAGTCAAACTTGATGGCTGCCCATTTTTCAAGAGAAGTGATGTTTCTACAAAAATTCACAACGCATTTATATTTTTCACAGTATATGGTTCAGTTTGAACGTAAGCAAATACTTTTTGTTTCAAAAAGTAGGATACACAATGAAAAATAAATGATAATGCATAATTTAATAAAAATTTGGCATTCTCCAACCTGCATTTTCGTACAAGACCAGAAAATCATCACTTCATGGAATTGTCGTATATGTATTTATGTGTATGCACATGAATGACTTTGCATGTGATGCTAGAATTCTAATATGTAGGGTAACCCTGCTCTCGTATGCTATACCCAGCATCCTGCTAGTTCGCGTTGCGGCCGTGCGAGCAGCGTTTTGCCTGGTATTCATAGCAGAAATGTCAAATTCTCTAATGTGTCCTGGTAAATTGAAATGATTAATTTGTTTTATATTTCTGGTTAATAAGCTATACACACTGTAGTATAAAACTCTAAGCCCTTAAGTAGATACTGTGTACGTTTAGCAAAACTAGATACTGATATAGTCGTATAGTGAATATGCCAAGTTCCTGTAACTCGAATAAGAAAAAAATACACCTTACCTACCCGTAATATCTTCGATTGTATAACTACGTTTGTAGAAATTCAAACATGTTATTACTACAAATATATCTGTATCTCGGAGGCATAAGACTCTATGTCCACTTTTTGATGAAATGCACTATATAGGCTACCGTAAACATGACCACGGTCTTAAGTACTTTGTAGTGGAATACAAAACAAAGTCAGTGTTGTGTCAAAAAAGTTTGTTTTCAGGAGCTAAACAGCTGGATTCACTAGTAAATCACACTCTTCAAACAGCTCTCCTGAAAAAATATGATTTTTATGACATAGTGTCTTACGCCTATGAGATACAGATATATTTAATACACGTAACATTAATATATTTTTTCCTTCGTAAACAATGGAAACACTTATTGTTACTAATATATTTGATAGAGTTGGTGTGAAAATGGTCGTATTAAATAGTAGTACCTGAACTTTGGAAGTCCCTAAGACCTAGTGTGTTTGTTGCCGGAAAGAAAATGATTTTGATAAATTTCTCTCCGGGTATCTTTGAACACAGCCTTTAAAATGCACTTAAGCCTATTTTTGATGTCGTCAAGTTTGTACCATTATAGACTGATCAATTCCTGAAAAATCTGTCAAGTAAAATTACGCTGCTTAGACAACGCTACAGTGGAACATGTTACTAGCATATTACAAGTACCCTGCCAAACGAAAAATAATTCAGTCTCTGTGCTGATAGCGAATGAGTGAGAGATTTTGGTCAGCGCTCAACATCGAGGTCTTAAGCGCTGGTGAAAGGTGACATGATGTGAGAATGGAGTCGTAGATTCCCGAGAAAACCCGCCAACCAGGGTCATCTTCCGACAAGATTCCCACGTGCGAAAATCCGGGGACCGACCGCACCGGGAATGTAACCTGGATCATCTTGGTGGAAGGCGAATGGTCTGACCATTCGGCCACCACGGCCACGCTCTCTGTGTTTGTTGTTAATTCAACGACAGTTTTACAACAGCTAAACTGTACATGTGGAGCCGATGATTGGCAAAAATTAAGTCAGTTAGTTTGATAATTTATTTGGGTCTATTCTTCTTTTCCGAGTCAGTGTTGCATATATTGAGAGTATACCGTGCTCTACTCATGAACAAAGAACAAAGTGTCTTAAACAAACTTCACAAACTTAGTTTTCGTGACCGAAAACGGTGCGAACTATACAACATAGTTTACGTGATTACATGAAAAATTTGAAAAATTATTTTTACTTCGAACAAGATACATCAGTAAAATCACAAGAAATATTGACATCATTTTTAAAGAAATGTACAATTTTTTTAATACTCAGTTACGACAAAAAATTGCCGCTACCTCTAAAATTAATCACCTCCAACGCAGCCAAAATCAACACCTCTTCAAACTGAAAATTCCAAAATGATCATGTTGGTGCAGATCAAAACCACGTTATTCGAGACCGTGCAGTTACCAGTGGCAAATAATTTCCAGGCAATTAATTTAAAGGTTCCCTCGTTTGTGTGCGGTACACCGAACACTCTAGTCATTACACCGTGTTCCGTTCTCTAGGTTTCTCTTTGCCTTCTCAAATTGCTTAATATTTACCGACACATCATTCCTGTCCCCTGTCATAGTTTGGATTGCAGAGTATTATTATTCCCTTGCGTTTGGTTAATCGTGGGTGTGTAAGTCGATTGCAATCATTGTTGCGTAAGAGAGAGTGAATACAAATACCAATCTTCCTTTGGAAGACAACGGGAATTTGTTCTTCAACACTAGGCAACAAAACTTTATGTATTGTTCATGCACTCTATTTTACACAGTATCTTATCTATACAAAAATTGTATATGGATAACTTTACACTTGCTTACTTCAAACTTACAAACAAGGAAAATATTTGTAATTGTTTACCCATATAATAATATACCTTTATTATACTGAACCAAAACGGACACATATTATAATCGAAGGACAGGGAATGTCAATAGCATGCGGGAAGGAATTCGCACCATTTCATAAACTACCCCAAACTGTTAAAAGACTGTATACACAACACTAAAATTAAGTATATTTCCTTTGTGACTCTAAGAATGATAATTTGTAAGAAAAGTGCTACTAATAAATTTTGATTTGTCAATGTGCAGTAAAAATTTGTTTTAAAAAATTCACTACAATGATATTGAATATCTTCGGGTTGTTTAAAATACGGTTAGATATTGTGTAGTTATGCAGTTTATTGATTTTTTGTTGCAACATAATTACACACTACTTGTTTTAATAACTCAATTTGACACTGTTATGTTCATGCCGTCTATTTCAACCACAGAGGTTAGTGTTGGAAAGGCCTGTCTTTCATTCAGTACAATTTTATGTACGGAAATAATCTGTGTAACTTTAATACCACTGTAAAAGTTGCGTAACTATATTGTTATACATGGAGTGAGAACTTTTATTTTAAATTTCAACGTTATGTTAACGAAACAAGCCTATTACATATTTCACACACTTGCATACACAGATGAAACCAGAGCTATCTAAGACGTCATGTATTCTATTTACCTGACCATACTATAATTTTCATTGGTCTCAAGTTGGACTTGTATAGCAAGCAAAGTTGAGTCATGGTGACAATGCTAAAGAAGCTCTCTATGGTTCGTGAATTTTCTTGTAGAGATTAGCATTGAAGAACGGCAAAGCTGCGTTGACACAGCACACTGCTTAGTCTTCGTTATCCCTTCCTTTAAAATGTATTTAGCTAAAAACCGCATTAGCTCCAGTTTATTTGGGCTGCTTGCAAATGAATATCTAAATATAACTGAGCCACGTGTGTTTCTGAAAGAAACAATTAAAATCTGCTTTTTAAGCGATTGTTTTTATTTTGTAATTTTTTTCATTAGATTCCCTAAACTGAAAACGTTTTTCGATAATTATTTCTTACATTTTATTTTCTATAGAAGTGTTTTGCCTTACAATTGTTTTCCTAGTTGGATTATTTTAAGATCCCTTTTACAGTTTACTACCGAAGTTTTTTGAACATTCCGTACAAGGATATTGATGTTCGATTTCCTGAGTTACAGAAGACTCGTCAGTCATACTCGACACGGACAGAGAACCGTCATTTACCCGGGCATTTAAAAAAGCAGGCGTTAATAGGGAGTAATGATGGTCGGGAGGTGGCTGGGGTAAATCGCCCGCAGCAACACCAGAGTCGCACCAGGGTAATGAGAAGAGTAATGAAGCACTTGAAGGTTCAGAGAAGAGACGACCTCCTTGGCTTGTCCGACCCCAAGTTGCCGTGTCTCGGGTCATCTGCCCTTCTCCTCCCATCCTCCAGTTCTTCCACGAGATGAGCTCCAGTTTTAAATAAAAATAAATTAAGGCCTCGACGAGGGGCGGGGGGAAGGACGCCTCCAGACGGAGGAATAAAAGACGTCGCTAGAGACCCCATTATCACACCTGAAATGAAGTGGAAAGTCGGCCCTCGTTAAAACAAAAAACTTGGAGCGCAATTTTCATCTAATTCCAGCAGTGTGGGTTTTGTTTCATCAGCTGGTATTAGTGACGAGGATTCCGCACGCAACATGGGCTTACGTCCACAATTTATTACATGCGGTCCTTAATATTCCGTCAGATTTTTCTTCTTTTTACTACGCCGGCACTACGTTATTTACGTCACAAGTATTACAGTGCTGTTAGCTCGTTAAATATTATTGCTGCTACGCAGAGAAATTAAACATCTAACAAATCGAGTATATTCATGCCGTTCTTTGTGGAAAGTTATTGCTTATAAAGGTTATTGTTAATTAATTAGACACGTTTTATTACAATCATTGTTTTCGTTTTGTATACATTTAAAACTATTATGCATTACACATAATTTCTAATTAACACGAAAAAAGTACCGAGGAAAATGTTTGACATAGCAAATTACATTTCCATCGGTAACAACCTGAAACATCTATTGTGTTTTTGCATGTGTCATAAATGTGCACAATAGTTTATATTTAAGTGGGCTAGTTTTCATGTGTTATAAAACTCATATATTTCAAAAACCACGTCTTAAATTTGTTACTTCTGCGACTACCAGTCAAAGATGGTATGAGATTCGAATATTCGTTTTATTTTGTGACACGCTATACAGTTTCACATCTTCGATACACGAGTACAATACATCATATTATTGGCGACATGTTTCTGTGCGACATTATTTACGTGGTCGAGTTATATATCATAAGTTGATCACTCAAACGCTATATTGTACACTATTGTCAAGAATCAACATATTCTCAGCGGTAGATAAAAAAACCTATAGACCAATCGAAGATGTTGAACGACATCAGCACAATTGCATGTATTATAGTCTGCTGGTAGAAAATAATGCGCATTTTGTCAGCCTCATATCATTACACTTAGCCAACACCACGGTTATTTGCATGAACAAAAAAAAAAACTATTGGCATCACTGTTAAAATGTCCGTCAATTTACGGGCAATTTTACGTAGATATCTGTTGAATTAACGAAAACATTATTTTGAAACAAATTTATACATAACTTTGTTTCCGTAATTAAACATGTAAAACTGCGAGATGAAATTAAAATAATAACCGAACGCAGTATTGTGTCTGCATCCTAGAGAAGTCACATAAATAAGCGAGTTTCCATAAGTGGAGCTAGTTGCCTTCCGTAAATTAACGGACACTTCTGGGGAAATTTTTAACAGCACTTCTCCGTAAAACGACGAAGATTATTTTTAACAGTGCAACCTTATATTTTGTAAGTGTTTTTTGCAACTGTTTAGTAACATATAAAAAAATTCCACAGGCATTCGGTATCACTTGAAATACTCTCATGTACACCGTTATAAATATTTACAGAAATGTACAGTTAATAAATGGAAATAGTGTCCGTAAAAGTAAAATACGGAAATGTATGTAGTGAACATACACTACGGAATCATATACGTAATATGTCCATAAGTCTGCGGACACTTGCACGGAAGGAAAAGGAAATGTACGGATTAGATAGCTGTTATTATTACGGATATATATTTATAACATCACCGATAAATCTGCATATCTGTATAGATGCAATTGTAGCATTATGGACATGTAAGTATGACTCAGTTCCATGAGATGAAACTGTTTTATGGAAACTTCTGTTGGATTAGGAAATTTCCGTGAATTCACATAGGTATCCGGAGAAATTTTTACCGGAAATTCCGTAAATCGACGGAGACAAATGTTTACAGTGATTGTGTACAGTCTTGGAGATGTATATTTTTGGATCGGGGTTAATAGAAAACTGCTACTACTCAAGAATGCAAAGAAGCTGTAAGCAACACACGCAAGACAATCTGTTCGTTTATAAACCTTGCTAAATTAACATCTGAAATTATTTTGCTATAGAACATTATTATTTTCTGAAAGGTTTCTTTTACAATCGTGTTTGGTCGTATTTACAAACAGTTACAGAGATAAACAACAAACGAAGCTAATTCCCGCACACAAATAAACAAAAGCCGGACAAAAAAAAAAAAGAATAAATCCGAACTGTCTACACACGTTCTGTGCACTTAAAACATTTCCTGATAACATGTGCTATCAATAAAGAAGGCGGAAATAAAAGCAAAATAACACAATTAAGTAGAGTTTTGACATACTTTCGCGTTGCTTTTTGTTTCCTTTCGTTTCTTGCGTTTTTTAAATGGACGCGTACGTTTGGATTACGTATGTTCGACTTTTTTCATCCTGAGATTTTGCGTCGAGTTTATTTGTAAACCAGACATTATCCTTCTGCTTAACCTTAAAGGAAAACAAATAGACAAAAAGCGCATTTCACTTATAAGTCAGCTGTGTAAACAATGACTAGAGATGGTGAGACAACGCGGGAAATGTTGGATGTTTGCTAGGTTTCAAAGTAATGTATTTATTTCTGAACCTTTTCTTTCATTTCTGGTGAGTCCCTATTTGATTGGGGCAATGCTAATTTTGGTGCACCAAGACGTTCAGTCTGCATAGGCGGTTCCGGGTAAAGTGAGCACTCAAAAAAGTCCTGCTAAAGTTCTATTTTCAGTCAATTCGTATCTTTTCGCGTGTAACGACTAACGACGGGAAATGTCTAACCTCTCTGGACATGTCACTTGATTTTTGCGCGTTTGAGATAAATTGTGCAGTCAGCCGGAATCTATACAGTTTAGTTACAAAAGTTGATTAATTATGTAACATACAATTACGTCGATTTCTGTTGCCTTTGTTTTACTATTGTTGTATTTAAACAGGATAATACACGGACTGTATTGCGTAATTTCACCGCCAACTATATACAAGAATTAAGGCAACTATAGTTAATGTTGAATTATGTGCATTAACGGCTAGTGATATTTTTCAAAGATTAATTTTTTTTATGCTCACTTTATCCCGAACGACCTATAATACGTCTGTAAACACGTAAACCGTGCCAAATCACAAAGCGCAGGACGCTACACTAATTTGGAGAATACGCTGGCAGAAAATACTCTCGCAATTTTCCACCATCTCTAAAATGCCACATTAGGTCTCTTCAAATGTGCCTCAGCAAAAATATTAACATTTCAGCTATAAACACATTGTGCAATGCAAATTTAAAAAAAAAAATGTTAGTCTTAATGATATAGGCCTACAGTGGCTCAAATGTTTTTTTTCTAAGTCATACCATTTTATTAAAGAAGTTTCTTTGGGATCAGACAACGATTTCACCGCAATCAGTGTTTGCAATTTAACTACTTTTTCTTCGAATTTTGTCATAAAATTTTAAATACTTCTTCATTCAGTCCCCTTTAAAGTAAACTGAAATCTAACTACTGTATCGTCTGGTAGTGTCTTTAATAATATTCATAGTAAGATGAAGATAGAAACGGTAACATAATTCAATTATTAAGTTTGTAAACCAAAATATTAAAAATTAAACGTTTGTAACTACCCTGATTTATTTTAAAAATTGTTTTGATTTTAATGACTTTTCTCACACAAGTAATCGATTTTGTAAATTATAATTATAAAATTTACTAAAAATATATATCAAAAACATTTTGATCATTTGAACGTCCGTTAAGTTCATTGATACTTAAATTTAGACGTGTGTTTGAGTTTGAAATAAATGTTACATAATTTCCATTAAATTGGTATTGTTTTGGAAACTGTATTAATTTTTCTAGTACATTGCCTGACACAGAAAATGTACACACTAAAGAAATTATTGCAATACAACGACACTTTAAGAGTAGATATATGGCTGTTTCACGTATTCAGAAAAACATAACTTGAAAACGTCATTCAAGACGACACAGCCAAGAGACGCATGAGTGTCAACTGTGTTTGCAACAATACAATTTGTTGCAATGCCTAGACACCGTCGTATATACAATATGTTAGCCTGATAATTTAGAGAGAGAGAGAGAGAGAGAGAGAGAAAGAGAGTTCGTCGTAGGTCTCTGTAGTGAATGTTACTCTCATCACCATTTTTTTTTTCGGAAGAAACAATGTGATACATCAACTGTCGCTCATATATGGCTGCATTTGCTGCAGTTAGTAAATG
The DNA here is from genome assembly GCA_003012365.1 of Medauroidea extradentata. NCBI lineage: Eukaryota > Metazoa > Arthropoda > Insecta > Phasmatodea > Phasmatidae > Medauroidea > Medauroidea extradentata. The sequence continues at coordinate 77,084 of PNEQ01023290.1, forward strand.
TTGCATACAAGGTGGTGCAAGTCATTCAGATACGTGTTAGTGGCTGGCATATCATCAAATGCGCATGCTTTGTTGTTAGAATCTTATTTACTCATGTCTTGTGATTTACATTTAATTTACAGTATATCATACGATACGATCACGTTAATCACTATGTAAATGTTAATAATTTTTATTCGAATCTAAGCTTACTTTAACCACTCAGCGTAGCTACGTCGAGAGTCCCATATTAACCGATTTGCCGAGGCTGATGAGATGCTGAGGTTACAGTGATCGGAACATCGTCGTATCTGCACGTCCTGGTGCATCCTGGTAGCGAAGTGACCCTGGTGTCGATATGAAGCAGACAGACCTCGTCTATAGGGTCACACGCCTTTATATTGCCCTGTATGTGGCTACTCGAATCCTCGTTTCTGACTGTCGGAGTGGAGAATTCCGCTGTCGCATTTTATACTGTGTTAAATATTTATATATTCTTGGCCGGACTGTCCTGGTTGGGAAACTATGTCAGGTTGAGTGCTCAGAAGGGCAGGATTGCCAAGGCTTACTTGCTTCATGTTTGTCTCAGAGGTACAGCATGGGTCATAATAGTGTGAATCAAAGTGTTACAATAAGAGGTAGGAGAACGATAATCACATCAAAGTTCTATCATAGCATACCAACACTACGGCTGACAATATTTGCGGAGTGGTTTATATGCTGCGAAATTGACACAGTCTACCATGGCAGAGACAGGTTTGATGTCTGGAGACGTACAACTCATTGCAATACTTAGAACGGTTTTTTACTCTAACATGTTTCAGGTGCAAACTGTGGCAGCGTAGTTAGTTCATTATCTGACTCGCATGATGCATATAGCAACGTGCAGAGAGTCTGGCGCAGACGCGACGAGAGGACATATCCTTCTGCCACTGCAGAGTGCAATACATCCCATCAATGGTAGGTTTATTATTTCAGAAATCATCCACTCAAAAAAATATATTACTGTCCCAATACAAATTTCGTTTGAATATAAGCCCCAGCAAATAACCTTTGCAAGAAAATTTTTAGTTAAAGTGAATTGTTACCCAAAAAGTGTGTGACAATTAAAATAGTTCAATGAATTTTTTGGTACATTGTTGTTACTTTATATAGACGAGCTTTATGTTGAAATAAAATCCCAAAAATAATATAAAGTAACGTTTTAAATTAAACTTTAAACAATATTTAAGCGGATAAGCTACTTTGTGTTGTCTCATGCTCAAACAAACTTTGTGTTATGGCTAAGACAAAGTTTAAGATCTCTATAGCGCTCACTTCTCTAACTGAAACAGCACGCCGCTAGGTTAATGAGATGCCTATAACCTATTACATTATTTTTTTCACATGGTAACGTGCGACCACAAACAAGTTGGATTATCCTCAGTGTTTCGTAAGTAGCACAAACGCTTACATGGTTCAGCTTTTTGTCGGTTGAAAATTCGTGAGGCAAGTTTTGACTTAACCTTAATAATATTCTCTTCTCCCTTCACCTGTGTCATCATGTTAACAACTCTTTGTCCACAGTACCCACCCATTGTTATGCAAACCTGAAAAGACTCTTCCTGTAGTGTGTGAATTAAAATAATTTTGTTTTCTGGGGTTGTTTTACAATGCATGCTGGTTTAGTCTGTTTTTGAGAACATTCTTTCACTACATTACTTACTCTAATGGACATTTTATATACATCTGAGAGTAAAGACATTATTTGTATGATTTCAACAAGTGATGTGTGTAATGGTTAACCATATGCTTACAGCGCATCAATCCGACATAGTAACACAAGGTTAACTCGACACTCTTTACCTGAAATATTTTAAACGTCTCCAGTTTACCAAAATATTATTTTTTTCTCAGAAAGCCAGTTCCTCCTTAATACGGTTAACTTCACCAGGTTAATATTATTGACTTACAATCGATCCCGCAGCTTTGAGGTAGTGGTCTACTTTTGGCCAGTTAATTTCGGCGTTCAGCTACTCTGTTCCACCACATTAACATCTGTTTATAGAAAAATATGCCGCTGAATTATGTCTCTGCTTGGTATTTGTAACCTTAAAGGCAACAAATCATATTTCAACAACACATTTTACTGAATATATGGACTTCTTACTTTTTATATAAAAAAGATCGGTAACGGTCAATGGTTAATTGGGGACGGTAAAATTTTTAGTATCTTAAAATATATGTTCCTATTATATAAATAATGTAACACCTTTGTTGACGAGATTTTTAAATGTTTGTTGCAATAGGAGTTTACAATTAGAATTTGTTGGCATACAGCAAACGTTTGATCAGCAAAACATGAGCAATGGCGTATGTCCACAAAACAATAAATTCTAACATTTGTTGACGTTCTTTACTTCAAATTTCTATCACCTTACAAAACAGCCTGGAACTAAGACTAACTTACTGAATTCTAGTTCCCATATGCCATAAATAGTACAACTGATGTTAGTTTATTTCACAGATGATGTAAGTATTTCGCATTGCTAAACAGTTGGTTTGATGTGAACAGTGACTCCCCGCAATGTGCGCAGAAATAGCTATGAGATAGCAATCCATTCACACCTTCACGCACGGACATTCTCTAGTCCATATAACGTTACATGTTCTTCACTACTAATAAAATAATATTATTATTATCTCAAGGCGAAAAACTATGTTATTCAAAATTGTGAACTAAGAAAGAAAAAAAAACTGAAATGACCATCCAGACAACTTTGAAACAAATGTTTTTTAAAGCAATTCTGTCTTTCAAAATTTGAGAAGTTCTGTTTGTGTTGAAAACACATGACCTACCATTTTCCGGAAAGTTAAGTGGTGTTACTCTGAAGTTGCTTATGTTATTACTGTCAACCGAAATGCTAGTTGGAAAAGATACGATATTACAAACCAGGAGATAGTACACGGCATTAACGAAGAGTGATTGCTTCTTTTGTGTTCGTGTAGTTGTGACGGTGTCAAAAGAGGTTACACCACCAAGGAACTTATTTCCAACTCCCTGCAGGCGTGTCTCAAGCGACCCCAACACACAACGAAACTTCTGTCCCACTTCTATGAACAATCAGCAAACCGAAAATGAAATTTTTTTACATGAAACAACATTCGTAGCAAAGATAGTGCAACTAATTAATTATTAAAAGTAATTTGCTCACATTCAAATACTGGCTATCATTATTTTTTTTTTTTTCAAATGCCTATTAAGAATATATATTCAGCTAAATGTATTCATTCTAAAATGAAAACGATTCGAAAATTAAAATATTTAAGCATTAATAGCTTTTGTGTATTAATTGAATATATATATATATATATATATATATATATATATACAGGATGTTTCTAAAGTCGACCATCAAACTTCGGCAGCTAATACCTAATGAAAAATGAAGCAAGTAACATATAGGACACCTAGAACCTAAACCGAATAGTACGGGAGCAATAAGCACTTTAAAATTGAAATTACAAACAGTTTTTTCTCGAAAAACAGAATTCATATGCTATGAAATGACAAAACCCAGAACAGTGTTTTATGTTATCGAGATATGTAATCCCACAACAATTGCTCGTTCTAGCATTCCGCCATTGTGCAGATCACAGGGGTGACCACCCTTGTATGTCGTCAGACTTTTTCACTGTCTAGATATGGAAGTACTTGAGGACGAATACTTGGCGAGCATGACATGCATAATAAAACAGGTCATCTTGTTGCAAGTGTAGGAGACACTATTTTCGTTCACAACGATCATCAAGACCGTATGCTATGTGCGGCGGTACAGTGCATTATGACATTCGTCTGCCACGTTGAAGTGACACGAAATCTACCAATATATGACAAACAATTACGATCTTGTAATGTTTGATTTAACCGTAGTGAAGACGTGTTATCCTGAGGTATTATTTACTTGATTTTAGAAACACGAGGAAATGTGTCAGGATTGTACTACGTATGTGACAAACAAAAATTAAACCTCGTATAAACATGACAACGATCATTGTTTTTAAGAGGGGTTATCAAGAGCACCATAGTATTTAAGTGTAGTTAAACAATGTTGAATGTCCTAAGGAAACCTGTCGTGTGTTTAAAACCCGGCAGCTAGGCAACTAGTACAACACGCTTGAAATGATGGTTGTGTACGTCAACTGGACAAGGCTCCAGAGAGTGGTATTAAACACTTCCGTTGATAAATGCGATACATTAGGAGTACAAAACAACAATGTACGTATGACATGTGCATCTACTACGTATGTACAGTATCTGTCAGTTATAGCCTCCCTATGCTAGAAACTCGATGGTGCAAAGAAATACAATTATGTAAACACAGAGATCAGTGAAGTAATTGTGACTGATTGGTTAACACATACTACATTGCGGTCGTTTGCTTGTAGAATTGGCGCTACGTAGCATTAAATTCGACGTGCAAATAAAAACATAAAGAAAGCAAATGTAAACAACGCAAAGTTAAACATTCGGCGCGAAATGTCCAATTAAACTACTATTCTTCTTATTCTTTACATCAACATCAATGGTTCTTCTTCTTCTTTTCACCTGTTAGCTTCGGCTTTCTTCGGCAGTGAATCGTGTTGTCTCGGATCATGTCCGCGGACATCCTCGGCCAAAGTTAAAATTCACGAACAATTCACAGGCTTCGTACCTGCGGATATGTCGTCCTGCGGACATGACGTCAGAGGGTCACACGAACCAATTACAGAACAGAGGACCTCGGACATGGGTGCGGACATCACTATTGTGGATAGGTCTGTACTTCATCACAATGGTCAGGGCTCGTATATGGCGTGTAGTTTTTTTTTTTAGATCAGTGACATTCTTGAACGTAACTTTTAATGGTCGACTAAGTCAGCCAAGTGGCGTGCAGATCTTCAACTGTTACAAGATTACGTTAAAACTGCTCAATATGGATGTGTGTTAACTGCTTAGGAATAGCATTCAACGTACGTCCAGCGTGTTTATACCCATTTCAGGTTCACCACTAGTAATTAAGAACGTCCAAGTCGGAAATATCATAATTTTATATTTGTATGAAATAATGTTGATTTTGCTGACGTTACTTTAAAGTACATTTTCCTCTTACGAAAAAAAAAAAATAGCTCAAACAAGTTTTCTCACAATGGACCTTCAAGTCAAAATTTGCACGATTTTAGTTCTTGTAAGCCGCAGAATCCAATTAACATAAATAACTCAAACAATTCACTTTGTAATTACATGTCAGTGGCCTGGCACCGTCGCTCTGAGAGAAATCAGGCGATACTAGAAGAGCACAGAGCTGCTCATCCGTAAGCTGGTTTTCCAGCGCTTGGTGCGAGAAATAGCCCAGGATATCAAGACTGACCTGCGTTTGCAGAGCTCGGCCGTGATGGCACTGCAAGGGGCAAGCGAGGCCTGCCTAGTGGGAATGTTTGCTGACACCAATCCGTGTGGCATTCACGCATAGAGGATCACCGACACGCCCAAGGACATCCAGCTGGCTCGGCGAAGCCGTGGGGAGCGTACCTCAACACCCCGCTGCTTGCAGGAGGAAATACAAAATATTTTTGTATTAAAAAAAATCTATAAAAGAGGCAAAAAATTCAAAATTTCAGAAATTTTTATTAAAAACAAAAACGTTTTGTAATGAATTTAAAAACATGTCAAACAGTAGCCCGTGATGTGTAGTTTCAGTGTGAATTTTTACATTTATTTCGTTTATTGGTTTTGGCGGCTTATAAGAACTAAAAACGTACAAATTTTTACTTTTAAATGCCATCATGAGAAAACTGACTAAGGTAATATTTTTTTTCCGTAAGAGGAAAATTTACTCCCAAGCAACATCTACAAAACTAACACCATTTCATACAAATATAAAATTACGATTTTTTCCCTATTGAGTCCCCTTGAAACAATGTTTTCTAGCGGGGAAAAAAATGGAGGTTTTTGAAATCCTTATCAGGTATGAAAATCTTGGTGCAGAATCTTTTAAATGATATGCGTGTGTTCAATACACTTCTAACTTTAATATAATTTCATAACATGATAGGGTAAATACCGAATGTCTCATATAGGCGAGTTGTGGGTGAGAAGACTACACGTCAGTTCTGAACTTGCGCCTAGAGTCTAGGGGAAGGCGTAATACGCGTGTTGTGTCGCCCTTACCGCTTCCATATTACAGGCCTCTAACCTGCACATTGCATCCACCCAGGCTGTCACCTTAAGCGAGGTAGCCTAACATTTATACCTGCATATAATAAGATAAATGTATGATGTGTACCAAAGGGAACTATGAAATTAATATAGTGACAGACTTCTACTTTCATTCATAATGCGTTCCTGAAAATGTGTATAAAATTTGAATTATACACTTGCATGCTATTCATACGATTCTATTAAATTAAATAAAGTTCTTAAATAAAAAAAATGCATAATGGGACGTTGATTATATGTCTTTCAGTTGAATTTGGGCCTTTTTAAAAATTATTTGCATACCAATACAAAATACAATAATTAAAAAACTATGAATGTTTTAAAATTTTAGTAGGCCTACACACAAATGTTGACTGGCTGGAAAAAATGGTTTAGTTTTTTTTTTTTTAGTCAGGGTATTTTTCAAAGTCTGAATCCACTGTGTGAAAGTAGAATTAGGTACGAACTGACGTATGAAAGCTGAATTTATGAAATTAGATGAATCTGGACAAATAATTTAAACTCTAACCTGAATATGGGAAAACCTGATTTGGTCATATTCACCCTCCCGCTATGCTCTTCCAAAAACTTGTCGGCAGTTCAACACAGTTTTAAAACGCAGGTTTTATGCTGTAATTACGGAGTCTGTTTTATATTGAAGTAACTTTTTGTTCTGGCGCTGCTCACAGATACTCCCACAGAAAGCTCGTTCCTATGAGATGTTACCCTCGTCATTTTATACCGTGATATTAAACATTAATTTTGTTGTATATTATTATACTTGTTTTTAAAGGTTTTGTTCCATGACATTCTTCCCTATAAATGACCGTGAAACACCAGTATTTGCCACATTAGGCGGCGAGAAAATAAACTTTAAGAACGGCGGATGAACTGAAATTTATATAGACTCGTGTAGTGTCCTTTAAATGCGTCTTTCTAAACAGAAGTCAGTTAGGCACGATGAGCGGCTTTCGAATAAAGTTCAGTCTGCCAAAACTATGCACTCAGCTCGGCTGCCTGTAAAATAAAGAGTTCCTTACACTCTTGATTTAGTTTGAATTTCTTCGAAACTATTTAGCTGTTACAACAATTTTTAATAAAATTCAAATCCGTCAACACAAGAAAGGCTATTTTCCTTGAAGTCTTTACGGTTGAAGTACTTTTATAACTTTTCCATTAACTTTTCCAGTTAAAATTCTTAGCTAATTTGATAATTTGATTTATGTTTATACACAATTGTTACATTATCTATAGGCCCTACCAGGTTACTCCACGTTCTGCTAAGTTTGTATGTGTTTATGACTCGACCTGATAAGTTTGAGCTACCTATTGAATTAAAAGAAAAAAAAATATATGTAACAGGTCAATTTAAAAAAAAATAACAAAAAATGTAGTACATGACATTTCATGAATGAGAAATCTTATAAATTTTTGTATTTAGTAACTACATAAATCTAAAATTTACTTGATATAAAACACACTATTACAAAAAAAATCTGTTTTCTGTGGCTGCAGTTGTAGTTTTTGCGTGAATGAGAATTTTAATTTGAAGTTGGTGGCTGCAAGATTGGAAGTCTTCGAGTCATGCTGTTTGATATGCTGAAAGAAATAGTAAAGTAGTACTAGCGAAACTGACACGCGCATCAGCAATTATTCCGCCTTTATACTATACTCGTGCATAGAGTTCTCGTTTTAGTGTTTAAGGGTAACTTAGTGATAACTCTTTACCTTTATTAATGGTAATTATATATGTCGTTCAGTCAAGCAATATGCTTCGCTATTTATATTTTACGAATTAGACCACTTTTCTAGAAACCGCAGTGAAATAAATCGTTTTCGACAATTTTAGAGGAGTTAAATCATGTTCTAATATTATGTTATATATTGAAAAGAAAACACAGGAACAGTTTTGTTTCGAATGTGATTTCTTTCCACAATGTGTTAGTAATAAGTTCGGCAGACTGGCCACTATCTGCTAACTATAATATAAATCTAAATGGGAATTATATTGTTTGTGTAAGTATTTATGTATAGAATAAGTACATACCTACATAGGTATACCCTGCTATGTGTTCAGATACAATGTATACATGTGTACAAATATATGATGTGCATATTTGTAATTATAGGAATAGGATGTGTCTGTATATATGTATGTGTATGCAAATGTTTCTTGTAGAATTTTGCTTTGTATTCATATGTATATACATTTATATGTAAGTATATACATATATTACTATTGACAACTCCCATTCTGGTATGCACCAGAATTAAGAGGAGGCTAATAAATAAAAAAAAAAAAATAAATAAATACCACGTTCGCCACGCTGCATCACTGTAAAGGCGCCAGACGACTTCTTGTAAGTTTCCACTTCTAAATAAATGTTATTGTGAATTAAAAATAAATGGACTAGTATTAGATATTTCTCTATTGTTTAAAGTTAACTATAACTACACGCTGCGAGACAATTCGATTATTTGCACACAAAGGCGAATAAATACTTAAGCGTGCGTGCCACTCACGCCTTTATTGCTACTTTATTGATGTACATCGCATGCGAAAAAATTTCCTGCTAGGAAGGTGCCTAAGAAGCCTTTATTTCAAAATAACAATATAATATAAGATAGCTTGTTCCACCAAAATTTCATTGCATGTCTCATTTAGCAGATATTGAGAAGTAAATTTACGCCATAGGAGCAAACACAAGAACATATTTTTTTATAGTTGTACATTTGGTTATCAAAAAAATTCTAGTGGAAATAGTAATGTGTTAAATTTGTTGCGATCGAATTTTCTGTGTACGAATTTAAACATTATTAAATATAACTTTAATTGCTTTTTTTTTAATAAGTTAAAGTAATCCGATAAAAGTGTGGTGAATTAAATCACTAAAAAAAACCTCATGTATAATTTCGTTTTTGAATTTTTGATTGCGACTTATGTATATAAATCTAAATTGCGACAAATTTCTTACAGCCCACCTACTTCAAGACGAACTCAATTTACATATATATTGTTGTTATATATACTCACATGTAGGTAGAAACTGTGTTAAGACCACGTTCTCTGATTTCTACTTTTTTTTACGGTAATCATTTTTTTAAGCATAAACGAGAGCATGTATCACATAGTCTATCTGTTTGACAGTTTTGTTTAAAATGGCATTTGTCATAACATATATATTTTTCAAAAGAAATGTAATAATACGGTTTCCACTAAAAAGTCTGTTAAAAAGAAAATTTTTTAAATATTGTATTACACATACTTACTTTTTATTTTAATACTTTACCTCAACCGTTATACAGTTAATTTTATTTTTTAAATAATTGTTGTTGCAGGCTATTATTAGTACCTGTTTTTATTATTTTGTGGTAACAAATTTCGATGTGAGTACATTTAATACGTTTCTATCGAATCTCACCGTAACTAAATAAAATCAGATAAAATTTAGTAGATAAGAATAATGAAATCTGAAATTTAGTTTGTAATATTTGCTTCAGTGCAATTTAAGTAAATTTTAACATTGAACTATTTCCGGTGTAGCCACCGGAGCCTACCGCGAACTGGTAATAGTACTTCCTAAGAATGCCACTAGGAGCGCTCATGAACAACGCCTGTACAGCGACAACCAACTTCACCCGGCAGATGGCAGTCAAATCAGCGGTGTTTTCGAATTTTGAAACCGCATCATCGGAGATTTTTACCGCCATGTGTGGAGCACCAAGGAATGTGAATAATTTTCTTACATTGCGCGTTTTTAAAACCACTTGTAGAAGTATGGCGCTTACAGTATTTGAAGAATTTGTATTTACCAAATTTAATGACGCGTAACTATTCTTTCATTACAATGTTTTCGTGAGAAAAGTTAAGTAAAACGTTTCGAACGCGATTTTTTAGGCATTTTATTATTCCTACACGAATATAGCTACATGCTTATCTGCAACGAGTATTGAAATTTACATCAATTTCGATCATAAAAAAGTTTTTGCAGGTTAAAATATTAACCATGCTAGCAATAATAAATCTCACATGGAATTTAAATTAAAAATGCAGTTTTAAATAGTTTTTCCCTTAAATTAAGTTTGCGAACAAGTTGAACTTCGCAAATATATATTAACTATGAAAAAACAAGCGGTGTGCTGTGCGAACGAAAATAATACATTTTTCTTAACTACTGGTGTTGGTAATGTACATTTTTCTCACAGGTACTTGCCATCCCCTATCTTAACGACAAAGAAAAATACTCTGACATAATGAATAGCTTCGTATAGAAGGAAACATACAAAAGATTGAAATGTGTATGTTTAGTTACGATCAACATACTTTATCCATTGTACACAACGAAATGTTAATTTTTCGGTTATTAACGGAAACACAAACGTATTCTACATAACGCTGAAAATTCAAAAGAAGAGAACTCATTTTATACGAGACTTACTTGGTCTGAAAACACACGTGGCAAACATAGGCAAGAGTAAAACAGGGCTTTAAACGAGTGTGTTACAGTTAATTGCGCTGTGCAAGGACAATGCAATGAAGTAATTATAATACACCAAAATATCATAAAGGATCTTCGCTACTTGGACCAAATAACAGAATAGTTTTAAAAAACATTTCTGCAGACTTTATTTAAAAAATTGTTTATGGAATAATTGCGTACAATGGTTAGGGATTATACGATGGCGGGCAATTTAATATACATGCAGAGTTCCACGTAATGTGGGTTCCTGCAAACAACTAAAAACTATTCTAATCCGGAACATTGCTACTGAAAACTCTGGCTTGGAACTAAAGGTTCGACGAAACGTGGGTTGCCTGACGCGACAATTAAAATTATATTTTTGGTAACAAATGTTTCTTATTTACGAATTTTACATTAAGTAGCTGTAACTCCTCAACTGTTATATGTAACGTATTAAATTATCTTTACAATACACTTGCGAAACCTTTTTTAAATCCTTGAACATTCTGCTTATAATAATTTTATATCAGCTGTGCAAACTATATATTTAAATATTTAACAAAATATGCTCAGTATTTTATAAAAGCATTTCTTGAAACAGTTTGATTTACAAACATCACTTCCCGAAGTACTGATGCGTTCTGATCGACAATTTTATTTATGCACTTCAAAATATATTTCATGTGTCTTGATATAATTGATCACGTAGTATGATTATGTTTATAAAAACATAGATAGCTGGGATAAAACGTGGAGTGTTATATTAATTTTATTTACATTCATTTGTCAAAAATTGCCTGTAAGAAACACTGTATATTACGCTGCAACTAATAATAATGTAAAAAAATATATATACCAAGAAATTTCGTATATATTTTGTGGTTAACTTTACATTTTAATTTCGGTTCTTCTATGTATTTGAAAGTAAGATTAGCTAACATTGAAAGTGAATTGCCTTCAGGAAGTGATTAAATTCTACCTCGAAACGAAGTAAGATAGCTGCGCCATTAAACATTAACGATAAAAATATGTTATGACAGAATTTCACTCGTTAACCCCAATGCTTGTAAAATTACACTTAAGAAGAAGCTTATAACATTGTTCAGGTCAGTAAAGTCCATGCCATGTTCGGCGGCCTCTTCCGACTTGCTCCGTCAACTTCTCTTGACTAATATATAATACATACCACCTGCTTCTTTCAGTCAACTATTTTATTTACTTAATTTTCCTTTATTCTCTCATAGTGAACCATCCCAAAAGTTTTGCTCGTTTGTGCCGAATAATACAGTTCTCGAATTTTTTAATTGTATGAAACGTTTGCCATTTCTTCCGCCTATGTCGAGTTACTAACTAGACTATAATTGTTAGTGATTACAAAATCCCAGTTTTACTAAAGCTAGACTTAAAAAAAAATTATGTATTTTAGGTTATCATTTTTGTTATAGTTGAATTTCTGAAAATAAACCTTTGTTAGAGCAAAGAAAAATAATTGCAGTGATATAATTCTTGATGTCATTATTATTGTACGCTGGTTATGTGACGGCATTTGAAAATGTCTAAAGTAATCAATCGTTACTCAATGTTCCTAGGACATGTCAATGCAGCATACATTTGTTATAACTTTCTTGGATAAATTATATTGAAATATTTTAGATTATGTAATAATTTATAACTTATATTGAAGGGGAGACTTGTCATTAGGTGATGCATAAATAAGGTTATTAGGTTTGTCTTTAGATTAGTTTCATGAGGTTACGTTTGCCAATAAACATCTTAGGCTTAGATTTACGTAACCATTAGTTACATTAGTTATATTAAAATTTCGTATTTTTTTTTTCATTTAATTTTCCAATGGTGGTGTCATTAAACATGTATTTGTTGTAAACCGGCCCAGAGCTGAACAGTACGTGGGTAAACAAATAAATAAACGAAACATTATTATTCCAAATTTCAAACTTGAACACTTACAATATAAACATTTTTAGATCTAACTAGTCGCGATTTGTTTAAGAAACATATTTTGTGCACACGCTAGCGTCTCACAGTACGTCCATTTTGTATTGCCTAGTTTTTTATTTTGATTTTGTGGAAATATAATATTTCATATTTAATAACAATACGTTATAGGCCTACATACTTATATATACACTCACACATATGTACACACACCCACACATATATATGTATATATACTAACACATAAATATGGACTAGGCTAGCGTTATGTTATATATAGAGATGGTGGTAGGCCGTAACGCGAAAATGTTTTGTGCGAACAAAATCTTGATAACGCTGTAGTTAATTGCCACGCTAATGATCGGGTGTTTTACATCTGACAAAACGTAGCTGTCTGCAGACCAATAACAGGCATGCAATATTACAATAGCGGGATTCTTATTGGGTCAGTCAACTAGGGCAACAGCCTCACATACCAGCTAAAGCCAGTAATCTTCAGATAAGCAGAACGTACATTCAAACCCACCAAACAGTCAAGTTTTCCCACGCTAAACCATCATCTCTTGTTGTAGCGCCTACAGCATAGGCAGTACAGCGTATATGTGTGTTCTGCTGTTCTCATTGCACAGGCGATCCTGGACATTCAACGTAAACAACGTGTACCATATGTTAATGAGCTCGCCTCACTGAATCTTTAAGTACGTTTTGAACGAAAACGATAGATCCTAAAAATTTGCAACAATAGTATAATGTTATAATGTTTGTTAAATACGCCACATAGCTTAATAAACATTAGTCAAATGTTACCATTTCCTGACAGTAGAAAAGTGGTATATGAGTATAAACTGACTATCCTTGTTATTTTAATAAGCATGAAAGGTATTTCCCAGAATTTGTTTTAATTAGAAGAGTCCAACAACACAAAGCGACGTTCAGAGTATTTTCCTACCAAGTCATTTAGTTTCCGAAAATTTGGGAAAAGTACGTTTCAAAATTCCGTGTTCAAAGGCTTATTTCTTTGTTAATTTTAAGTTCAAACACTAACTATGCATCCTGTTTTCTGCTTATTTTACCACAAGGAATTACCTGCTGAAGTTCGTAGGTGTTGTTTAGAAACATCTTGTATATATGGTTTGCTCATATTTGTGTAGTAAAATAGAAGTGTTACATATAATACATAGTATAACCTAAATGTTTGAAATAGGAAAACCAGCTACATGCCACCGTACTTTACGAGAAATTACACATAAATTTCAGTTGTTTGTAAGAACACATTTAATAATTATTTATTTATAGGTTTTTATTTTAACATTGTCACCATTCAAATTACGAGACCGGAAATTCGGCAGTCAAAGCCCTGATTTCCCAGAAATTTTTTCTAGCACATGTATAAATACTATACCTATTAACTGAGCTTTCAGAAAGTGTGAACACAGGGCCGTAACGAGTATTAGAAAGGATCTGTTTACAATTAGAATAAAATATGTAGAATTTCTCAAAAAATTGCTTTAAACCCCTGTTCATGTTAAGAAAATTGTTTCAATATACATAGGGTATTTAAAAACAAGAAAGGTAATTTAACGAAGTAAAATTCATATGACTTAATATTTTTATCTGTTAATTACAAACCAGCCTTCTATTTGATCTCATTCTAATTTAATTTTTTAAATTTTATATGAGGTTTAAATAGTTTTCAAAATTGAATTTATGAATTATATTTTTCAATTAAAAAAAGGGGGATATTTGATGCTTATCATCAAACCATTAATAATTGTCATGCGTTAATTGGCACATTATCCAGGAGGAACTCGATCCCGTTACTTATGACTGCCTAGAAAGCATTCTCAAAAGATAGTATGTTACAACCAGGCATGTCTATCCGCATAAAAAAATAAAATATCGAACCTTCATTCACTTTCGTTACTCTGAAGTTCATAATTCTCCAGGAAAAAAAAACTTATTTTTAAAATACACAAAAATAATTATAGTTTCGTCATTGTCGACGGGTGAATTACATCAGTAAACGAAACGGTTAATGTTTGTGGTGTAAATCTCTACCCCTACAGATTAACCAGTGCGATACATGATGTGCCATCTAGTGGCGAAAAATTCTACTACATGAGAAATCCAAACCGATCACGGTAGCTACACCGAGAAAACAAATTAAAATTATCACATGGTAACAACCAACTATGCTGGCCTACAATGTTGCGTCACATTGAGTATGTCTCAAAAGGCGATTTAATTAGTAATTTAAATAATAAAAAATGTAGTAAATTATTATTGTGAAATTTAAGTATATATTTTGTATTTAGTAAGCTACCGTACTCTAAATGTTAAACTGGCCTTACTGTAATTATTTAAGTTACAAAATCGGGTCACCTGAGCAGTTAGTTAATTTAACTGTTACATCATATTAGCAAACTTGGTTACGCATTAATTTTAAATACTAAAATACCGAACACAAAATTTTTTAACTTTACATTAAATTGTGACAGCTAAAATTGCTAAAACCTAGACATCATTGAACGTAAGCACATACACAGTATTAAACCCAAGAGTGAAAATGCATTATATATATATATATATATATATATATATATATATATATATATATAAGCATTTACACAAGGCAGATTTAAGTGTTATAAACGTTGGATTTGATTAATTATGAATCACGGAATTGTAGCTCAGATATGAAATATATATGTGTATATATATATATATATATATATATAAATTATTAAAATAGTTACATACCTTAACACAAACATGCATACTACATACCGCAATACATCCACGCATACTTTTAAATATACAAAAATGCAAATATGCAGAACAAGGCCTAGATACAGCATATTACAATACATTATCCTGTACACATAAATACTAAGTCAAACATTAAAACATGTCATACATACGTTTGACTTGTACATGTAAGTTATAGGTCTACCATAAATACACGCATACTCAGAATCATACATACACACCGCACATAGTACACGTGTATGTGTTATTGTATTATATATATACACACACATATACACACACACCCAAAAGTACCTGCCTTACATACACACATATATTATACCATACATAAACACGAACTCACATGCATACATGTATACAAACATACGCACATATACACGTACTCTTCTATTATTGACACAAATATACATATAAAACGTGTGTATATATACTTGTAGGTCGGAGGCATAAGGCACTACATCAGAAAAATCATACTTTTCAGGAAAGCAGTTTGAAGAGTATGATACACTGGTGAATTCAGCTGTTTAACACCCACAAATATGGGTTTTTGATGCATTACGGACTTTGTGTTAAATGTCACTAGAAAATACTTACAACTGTGTTTATTTTTATGCGAAATGTGAATTTTGAGTAAAAAGGACATAGTGCCACATCTTGTGTATACAGGCTGTTCACAGAAAACACCGACAAACTCCGGCATGTGAATCCTTGTTGAAAATAAAGCAGGAAATACATATGACACTTTGTACGTTATCGTGATATTTAAGGAGTAATTCGCCTTAGAATTTTAAAACTTTGATTTCCCCACAAACCGAACAGTGATCTACGTAAACTGACAAAACTCAGGATATTACTTCAAGACAATAATGGCGACAAACCAACCAACAGTAAACGCTAGTTGATACCTTCTACACTTACGAAAATAAAAGGGGTTGTCTCCCTTAAATTGTTGACAACGTTTTTAGCGTCAGGATAATCCCACATTTAAGAGTGAATTATTGGGAAATGTACCCTTAGTAATAAAAAAGGTCCTCTAGTAGCGACTGTCTAGACGCATAGTTTTTGTGAAAAACGCACGTCAAATTTTGGAGTAGTGAAACAGAGCCTAGCGTGTAGGCAACACTGCGTACACGAGTGTATGGTTTATTCCACAGCGCTGCACAGACGATGGTGGACATTCACTGTAAATATCACGTACCGTAGTTTAAATAGCTCACATAACCGTAACCAACACTTTGTTTCTAGCTTAATTTGTGTATGTGTGTTTAAAAAAGATAAATGTGCAAGTGAAATAAGTATCTCTTTGGTACAATGCAAGAAATTAGACATTTAATAAGTTTGTGTAATTCTGGCACTACTGTAAATTGTAGGGGAGCCGACATTGTTTTCAGGCACTATCGGATATTGCTGATAACAATGCTGATACTACATTGAGAAGGAAAAATAACATTATTGCACGTGTAAGAAATTAAATGTTTAATTTTCAAAACACTTCGTCAAAGAAAATTCTAATCGTCTTATTTTTATTGATCTAGTCTTAGTTACTTTTAAGACGAATAAAACTCTACGAAATACAAATTAGTCAGTGACTCAAAGCGGGCGTGTGATGAAGGATATGGTTTATTTTGAAATACATTATGCAATTTTGGTTTAAAATTGACGTCAGCAATAGGTGAACTAACAGCCACCAAGTCATTTAAATTTGTAAAGTACTCGTGACTGTGACATTCCTAGGCGCGTTTTTCTCTACCAGAAAGATGTGTTGAAAATTGTGCAACATGCAAAGGGAGAAGAAAAGAAAATTTGGAATTTTAAGCTCATCCACTTCAAAGGGAGTGGTCGGTATGTATTTTACGGTATCGAAACAACCCTGCTCTAAACGTGTAGTAAAATGTTACATTGAAAAATGCTCCTAAATTGCAATCGCATATCAGTTACGTGTTTTCATGTCAGTATTGACATGTCGATCACCTTTTCCTTACCTTTTCCCTATCCCTCGATCCTAGAGTTGTATCTGTCTGGTCTTTGGCGCAGATTTCCTAAATGTCAGTTACAACTCAAGCATGTGAAAACAAATGCTACATCAGTGTCACACAAGCAGTGCAGCACTGTGTTATTTTACACACCGTAACGGTTTATTGCTGTAAACATTTATGTTATCTAATATGAACACTCGTTAACTATTAAGTGGCATTTCAAGCTAAAACTCAACCTTGAACCAATTTATTTTAATGGCGTGTGTGTGTAATACTGGAAGAATTAACGGCAAATGCTAACAAACAACACATTTTACGTAAATCGTAATACATATTCAAAAAGAGACTGCCCCACCCATCTCTATTAGTGTAGACTATTTGTGCTGACACGGCATGCAAAAACTTTGTGTAACGTTGGAGCTTTATTGAGCAGTTTAACAAACATAATAAAATACTCGTATTGTTTCACTTGTACACTTAAAAATTTTTTCTTTTCCAAAAATCACACAAATTAATTTAGAAACAAAGTGTTGGTTACGGTTATGTGAACTATTTAAACTACGGTACGTGATATTTACAGTGAATGTCCACCATCGTCTGTGCGGCGCTGTGGAATAAACCAGACACTCGTGTACGCAGTGTTGCCTACACTCTAGGCTCTGTTTCACTACTCCAAAATTTGACGTGCGTTTTTCACGAAAACTATGCGTCCTAGACTTTCGCTACAAGAGGACATTTTTTATTACTAAGGGTACATTTACCAATAATTCACTCTTAAATGTTGGGTTATCCTGACGCTAAAAAAGTTGTCAGTAATTTAAGGGAGACCACCTCTTTTATTTTCGTAAGGGTAGAAGGTATCAACTAGCGTTTACTGTTGGTTTGTCGGTATTATTGCCTTGAAGTAACATCCTGAGTTTTGTCAGTTTACGTCGATCACTGTTCGTTTTGTGGGGAAATAAAAGTTTTAAGATTTGACTTTTAAAGGCGAATTACTCCTTAAATATCACGATAACGT
>PNEQ01023290.1:95561-108113 GCA_003012365.1 Medauroidea extradentata
ATAATATTTATTTATATATATATATATATATATATATATATATATATATATATATATATATATATATATATATATATGTATATATATGTATATATATATACATATATATATATACATATGTATATATACACACATACATACATACATACATACCTACATACATACATACATACATACATACATACATACATACATACATACATACATACATACATATATACAGGATGAGGCCCACAAATAGTTACAGAGCAATAGTACATATTATTAGTGATCATATCCACAAATGTTTCAGACAGAAGTTCCACTGTTTGAGAAATCCGCCATGCTGGGCCACCCAATTGTTTTTTATCTGTGGAGGTACCGAAGCTACGCCAAGATCAACTCCTCTTTGTTAAATGGAACCATATATATTTTATTCGATGACATTAGTACCGATTTGAGGACGAATTTAGCGACCTACAAGATAAGGTCATTTAGTCACTCACCCAAAAGTATCAGTTAGTCACGCATTACCTTCTAATGTTACTACATCGGATTCTGAAAATAAACGATTTTCAATAATACATTCGATATGTTGATTGTGTTGTAGGAATGCCGTAAAAATTACAGAAACACCCAGGATGTGTACGCGGCTCGTTACCTGGATAGCCAACAAAAATCGCACGTGGCTTTTAAGCGATTGGTTGACCGTTTCTGTCGCTTCGGTACAGTGAAACAAACACGAGTTAGACGTCGACCGATTGTAAATGTAAACAAAGCGGCTGCTACCGTAGCTTTTGCTGCGCTAAATCCACATGCGAGTAGCAAGCAAATGGAAAACAAGAGTTGAAATAGTCAGCGATCGGTATTAAGAATCTTATAACGACATAAGTTACATCCGTATCATACGTCATTACACCAGGATTTGTACGGCAATGATTTCTTAAATCGCTACCATTTCTGTAATTGGATTCGTAGACAAATGCGCACAGATGTATCCTTTTTGGGTTACGTGCTCTTTCTGACGAATCTAACTTCACAAAATACAGGAAATGAGAATAGGCATAACATGCATTATTGAGCAAATGATAATCCTCGATGGATGAGAACTGTAGCATTTCAACATCCGTGGTCCGTTAATTGTAGGTGTGGCATTGTCAGCGATCACGTCATTGTTCCATATTTTTTGAAGGTCGCTTGACTGGCCAAGTTTACGCAAACTTTCAACACAACGTACTGCCTCTGTTACTGGAAGACTTGCCTTTGCATGTTCGCATGAACATGTGGATGCGACATGACGGTGCACCATCCCATCATGCTCTGTGTTCCAGACAAGAGATGAATGAGATTTTTGGCGACAAGTGGATAGGACGAGGCGGCCCTGTAGCTTGGCCACCTCGTTCGCCACATCTTACAACACTAGATCACTTTTTATGGGGTTTTGTCACAGACCGCGTAATGGCGGCAGCACCTACTACGCCTAACGACATGAAAGAAATAATACGCCGAGCATGTACCGAAATCACACCACAAATGTTGGCTGACGTACGACGGTACGAATTAACAAGTGCTTACTAGTCATCGGTCAACACTTCGAGAATCCTCTGTAGGTGACCCAATCCAAGGTTAGTGGATTCTTTGAGTGCGTGGCTAAACGACCTTGAGTCGCTGAATTCGTCGTCAAATCGTTACTAATGTAATCGTATAAAAGATACGTGGTTCCATGTAACAAATCGATACCCTCATAAGAAAACCTCGTAACTCCATTTTTTCAGATTTTTGTTTTATTTTTACGTTCTACCCCGAAAAAAATTCCTTATCAACTGCGAAAAGCATGCATCTCCAGTTATGTTTTTCAAAATTTTAAAAGCAAAAATCCGAACTCTAGCAAATCCATTGTTGGATTGTAACAAGCGAAAAACCCTCTCTCCTGTAAAAAAAACTGATTTTGGAGATACGAGGTTTTCACATCTATCTCCAGATATGTTTTTTAAAAATATTAAAGCAGAAATTAGAGCTCACGAGGCTTTATTGTTGGATTGTAACCAGCAAAAGACTCCCTCTCCTGCTAAAAAATAGATTTTGGAGTAACGAGGTTTTCACATGAGGGTATCGAAATTTGAGTTCACCTTGACGTAGCTTCGGCGCCTCCACCGATAAAAAAAATAGGGTGGCCCAGTATGATGGCCTTCTCGAACACTGAAACTTTTGTCTAAAACATTTGTGGATATGAACACTAGTTTGAGTGTTATTGCTCTGTAACACTTTATGTGCCTCATTCTGTATGTACACACACACACACACACACACACCAACAAACACACACATATATATATATATATATATATATATATATATATATATATATATATATATACTAGCAATCCCCCGCGGCTTTGCTCGCGAGTGTTATTCGTAACTGATAATATTTACTTTAATTGAAAAACTTCTTTGTACACAAGATTGGTACTTCAGTAATCAAGTGTTAGAATGTCCAAGCGGCTAGTTGAACTAATTCTGCAGCAGGATAAGTAGCTATAGCTGTCCATGCGAAAAGCAGTCTTAAGTTTGTCCCTGCCCCTAACTGCGACTTCACCTGGGTCTTATTTATAGCCCTGCCAATTTGAGGTTGTGGGGTAATTACAGACACCTAAGGTAAGAGGTTAATCGAAGGAAAAACATCTGTTTACCCTGTGCACAACCATTGGTGACGGTTCCCTCAATTATATATATTCAAAATATTCACTTTAACTTTATTGTCATTACAAAGTTTCAGTGGGTAAAGGTTTCGCGGAAACGTATTTGGTACCCCAAACTTGAGATTAGTGAGAAGATATATAGTCGGTTTACTGCCAAATGTGACAAAGTCAAAATGAGATAAAATTATAAAAATGGTAGGAATATGTATATGTTGTTCACGAACAATTGCCCAAGTTTAAAATCTATTCGTCGTCTCGTACTGTTGTGTCACACACAGTATAGTAACATACCACATTTCTGTTAATATCTACAATTTAATACTGTTTTTAAACGAAATAGCATTTATGACTTAATCACTTTTGGCAGTATACCGACGATATATCAGCTGATATTGTAGAGGAACCTAAGTGGAAAGCGAACTGAAATTTTGCCCCTTTTAAAGACTACATGTAAATTGCACTAATTCGATCTGCCTTGTAGTTTTTGTGTGTCAGAATTGAACGTTTACACGCAGCTTTTAACGGAATTCGAGCCCAGAACCTCCCGGAATTTAGACTTGAGTGACAAATAACTGCGTCACGTAACGTCGAAATAATTCATGAAAATAAAATTTATTGAAAAAAATATATACATCTGTGTCCTGGGCTCATAGAGGTTGTACAACACTACGTCTCGATAGGTTACTGTAGTGAAACTCCTGTATAAGTTGTTTCTCGCTGCTCGTTCCTGCTTTTCGGATCGTCTGCCTTGATTATTGACCAACTAAGTTTTATTCTTAATAATTACGTTTGTTACAAAAAAAAATACATACATATTTTTTTTTTTTAAATATTTACGTAAGCATCTCTCTGACGCGAACACCACCTCAATATAGCTATTGGTTAGATAGAAATCGTGGGTTGATGGAAAACAAATTTTGTGTTTTTCACCCTTTTGGGTGTCGAATTTCGAAATATTTTTAATTTACATCTTAGACATTTGTATAAGTATCCAACTGAAGTGTAAATCACATCGCTAGCCCGTTCAGTTGAATTAAAATCGATCATTCACTAAAAAAACTTATATCACCCCTGCACAGTATTGAGAAATCGAATTTCGAAAAATCTGAAAACTGTTTTGCGGTAATTTCTGTAATAATCATCCCGAAGCAAAAATTAATTGTATATATTGACGGGTTCGATAGATATCGAGGATTTATCTAAAACAAGTTCAAGGTCTTTTCACCACTTAAGAGAGTAAATTTCGAAAAACCCTTGAATCACGTTTTATAATACTTTATTGGTATCTCGTGGAAGTAAAAAACATAACATTAGCCCGCTGGGTTCAATATATATCGACGATTAATTAAAAACGCTTTCCACCACTTTTCACCCCTTTTCACGTCCTTAGGTGGCGAATTTCGGAAATTCCTGAAATCACTTTTTAGGTATTTGAGTAAGCATCAATCCTAAACAAATATTACGTCCCTATATAAAAAACTATGGGATCGATATATATCGAATGTGAGTCGAAAACTCATATTACCCCATTTTTAACCAGTTTAGGGTCCAGTTCGGAAAATATATTTTAAATGGAACTTAGGATATTTACAAAAGCACCCATTTAAAGCAAAGAGTACTTCGATATCTCCATTGAATCGATAGATATGGAAGGATAATCGAAAACACATTTCACGTATTTTCACCCCTTTAAATAAAGAATTTCGAAACGATTTTGAGTCATGTCATAGACATTTGTAAAAGTAACCAATTAAAGTTAAAATCACGGCGATAGCTAATTGTGTTTCAAAGATAAAGACGATTCATTAAAAACACATTTTGCCCCTTTTTACTGCCTGGGGGTCGAATTTCAAAAAAACCTAAAACTACTTTTTGGGTATTTACGTAAGCAATATTTTGAAGTGAATATCAACTCTCTATCCCAAAGGATTTGATAGATATCGATAGTTGATTGGAAACACATTTAAGGGCTTTTCACCTCCTTAAATGTTGAATTTCGAAAAATCTTTAAAATGGCTAATATGCATTTTTACGAGTGTCCTATTAAAGTAAAAATCACGACGATTGACCGTCGGGTTCGAGCTCTATCGACGTTTCTTCGAAAACACATTTCACCCTTTTTCACCCCCTTAGAGATCGAATTTCGAAAAATCCCGTCTTAGTGCTCGCCTACGACCTGAGGGGAACCCCCACAAAAATTTCACGATTCTAGGTCCAGTGGTTTGGGCTGCAGTTTGATATGTCAGTCAGTCAGTCAGTCAGTCAGTCAGTCAATCAGTCAGCTTTCATTTTTATATATATAGATATAGATAGAGATGTCACTGTTCACGTCTTAAATTTTTATCGTACTTTCTGAAGGAAATACATGCTATACATAGTTTACAGTTTATATCCTTGACATTTCTTACTAAACAAAGACTGCAGAGATTGCCTAACGTTATTCACGTCCACATGGCATAGTTTATTGTTTCATTAATTTTTTGGAATTCATACAGCGAAGCACTACGTTTGTAATTACTGTAGTTGCTCGCGTAAGTAAATAATTTTTTCAGCTGTTTCCCGTACAAAAATGCAGATACTGAGGTTGAAACTATTTTGGAAAATCGATGAAGTTTTCAGCTATGCCCTGTCGTGCTAAAATGTTGCTACAGCCAGTGAAATAGAAGTAATAAAAAACTGATAAAAACAAGGCAGCTCGGTTCAGTCCCTCTTAATCGATCAATGTCCTGTTGCGTGGCTGTGTGTTAGCCTCCTCTTATGACTTTTTTCCCGTTAAAGTAACTTCATCCAACCAAGTGTATGCACACGTATGTGTATATATCTCTATAAATAAAAGAGAACACTGAGTGACTGACTGAACGACTAATAGACATCAAACTGCAGCCCAAACCACTGGACTTAGAATCGTGAAAATGTATGTGTGGTCTCCCCTAACGTCGTAGGCAACCACAAAGAAGGGATTTTTGAAATTCGACCTCTAAGGGGGTGAAAAAGGGTGAAATGTATTTCCGAAGAAACGTCGATAGAGCTCGAACCCCACGGCCTATAATCGTGATTTTTACTTGAATATGACACACTTAAAAATGCAATTTAATCCAATTTCAGGATTCTTTGAAATTCAAAATTTACGGGGGTGAAAAGTCCTTAAATGTCTTTCCGATCAACTATCGATATCTATCGAATCCTTCGGGATAGAGAGTTCGTATTCACTTCAAAATGTTGCTTACGTAAATGCCCGAAAATCAGTTTTAGGATTTTTTTTGAAATTCGACCCCCAAGCAGTAAAAAGGGGCAACACGTGTTCTTTATTAATCGTCTATATCACTGAAACACAATTGAATCGGCGTTTTTTGAAAGGGCGTAATCAACATTTTCGGCCATTTTTAATTTATGTAAAATTGTGTTCCTTATGGATATAGACCTCTATATCTGTTAAAAGGGCATCTGATTTTTGTATGTGAAAACCAGCTCTAAATATTTTGGATTGGTTTGAAAGGGCGGGCGTGTCACATACGCCTGTTCAATAAAAATTACAAAAGACTTGAGTCATCACAGAAGTACACATCTGATCTCTATGGATTTTCAGTTTAATGAGAGAAACAAAAAATAACATATAAGAAACAATACACAATCTATATGATAAAAAAACATTTTATTGCTGTATTGAGTGGTTATTAGTAGTTTAATTGCCATAAAATAATGGGAAACGAACGTATTCCTAGTCCTCGTAAGAGGAAATTAAGTTATCCTGCTTCGTATAAGGGTAAGAAGATCAAATAAGCTCGTAGAACAGGACAATCCTATATAAAGTACAAAGGAAATTAAGTTCCACCCAAAAAATCCTAGATTCACTGCAGGTGAGGTTAAATATTGTGTGATAAGCTTACGTTATAGAACTACATAGTCTTAACTAAAATAAGTAAAATATGTATATAAAGGTTTAAAATACTGTAAAATACCATTCAAAATATACTTTCAACGATATACGGTGCCTTAACAAAATTAAATAAACTGACGGGACTTATACCGTAACAGTTGCAAAAACAATGCTTACTTAATCTTGGCGAAGACAACTGCATTGATATTTTTACAAAATTCTACAACATAAAAACTAACGACGAGCAGGATATCTACCTTCAGGGACCGATAGATGTCAATGAAGTTAAAAGAAGACGACCGGACCAACAAGGAAAAGAATCACCGATGCTTTCACATTCATTTGTGTATCATGTATTGTCAGGAACCACAAGACATCAGGTATGCTTGCACGCTTTAAGATCTGTACTAAATGTCAATGAAAAAAGGTTACTCAGAGTACGTGAGTTAAAAATATTGGGAAAGACTCCAGAAGACAAAAGGGGTAAAAATATAAGTCTCAAGCATCCACAAGAAGTTCATGATCGTGTAAGTGAACATATCAGATCATTCCCACTCAAAGTATCACACTTTTCAGGTAAACAACTGTACTATCTGAGTGCAGACTTGACAATAAAAGCAACGTGGAAACTATTTTGTGAAAAATATCCAGATAAAAATGTAGGTCAATAATTTTACTGAAAACACTTTAGAGAAAATTTTAAATACACGTTTGGTAGACCACAAGTCGACACATGTTGTACGTGCGAGCAATTATGTTTAAATATCAAATCACCACATTTAAACGATGTGGCAAAGTTAACCGTGGTAGCTGAATTATTAGTTCATAGACGTTTAAGTAAGAAATTTTACAATGCTCTGAAGTTTTAAAGGTCACAAGAAGGTATAAATGAAAAATATGTGTTATCTCTAGCATTTGACTATATGAAAACCATCAACTTTCCAAGAGTTCCGATTCAACAGTTATATTACTGTAGGCAACTTTCCGTGAACGTATTTTCAATACATGACATTAAGACTGGCAGGAGTAAAATTAATCTATATCATGAAGGCTCAGGACATAAGGGACCCAATGAGGTGTGTTCATTCTGAAATTATTTTCTCTCTACTGAATCTTCAAAATAAAAAACATTAAGATTATTCAACTGCAGCGGTCAAAATAAGAATCGCACCCTCTCCAGATGTTGTTTTTACCTAACTGATAGTGGGCGATTTCAAAAGGTTGAACAGTTGTTTCCTGTGCGTGGTCATAGTTTCCTACCATGTGATCGCGATTTTGGAACCATATCTAGAGCTTTACGTCGACCTGATCGTCTGTACATTGTTCATGATATTACAGAACGTCTAATACATAGCTCTGTTCATGGGAAATTTCACACTACCTATTACAAGAAGTCTTGCATATCTGCTGAAACGAGAGGTAGAAATGTCCGGAAGGAAGAGAAGGTTCATTTAACCATCCATAAATTGTTTCATTTTGTGTATGAAAACGACAAGAAAGGATATATTAAACCATTTACACCTGTTAATGGTATTGAATCCCATACATTTTTCATGGCTATGAATGCTCCTGAGAAATTAGCATACCCAACAGGCAAAGTTTCCGTAAAAAAGGCCAGACTGGTTGATTTAAACAAATTAATAGACTATATCCCTCATGAGTACCATGAATATTACGAGGAAATATTTGCTTGGCCATCCACTGCAAATCCGTTACCTGATAGTGATAATGAAGGGGAAGAATATTAAGAAGGTGGAAAGAGTAATATTGAATATTATTAATATACACAGACTGAATAAGTGTAATGACAATATTTTGAATTGTTCCTGGTTCCTTTAAAGTAATATACAAGCATGTATAAAATATATAATTTGTATTTCGATAGTGACTGTGAAGGGCAAGGCGATTAAGAAGGTCAGAGAAGTAATACTAACATATATTTACATTTATTTTAGTACACACTAATAATTTATTGTAATGAATATTTTATTTAAGTGTTTAATATTTCCTATAAAGGCATACAAATGTATGTATGTAGTAAATAACTTACATTGCAAGCATTTCTATTATCATATTACTTCCCTAAAATTATTTTTTTAAAGAGCATATGTATGCAGTGTTAATTTGTCCATATTTCCGAGAATAAATATCAAATACATTTTTCACAACATGGATCATGTGAAGAACAAATGCATTATTTCACAATATTGTCCAAATTACAAATAAATCCAATATTAAAATTTCTAGGAAGATTTTTCTTGTTTCCCAATAATTTGGTTTTGATCATGTACGCCCTAAAAAAACGATTCAATTGACTATCGTCGTGAATTTTACTTCAATTGGTTAGGTATACAGATGAATATAACAGGACTCCATGACGTTTTGAAATTAGATAATTAAGGGGTGAAAATACATGAAAAGTGTTTTCGATTATTCCTCTATATATGTATAACCAATCGAGTTATCGAAGTGCTCTATGCTTTAGATTAATACTTATTTAAATATAGAAATGCTATTTAAATATATTTTCCGAATTTGGCCCCAAAGAGGTAAAAAAATGGGTGAAATGTGCTTTCAATTCATAATCGATATATATATATATATATATATATATATATCGACCACGTTAATCTTTTATATAGCGAAGTGATTTTTGTTTAAGATTGATGCTTACTCAAATCCCTAAAAAGTAATTTCACGAATTTCCGAAATTCCACACCTAACGAGGTGGAAAGGAAGGACGAAACGTGTTTTCAATTAATCGTCGATATATCTTTAACCCAGCGGGATATTGTCGTGTTTTTTAACGTTCAAGAGACACCAGCAAATTAGTCTAAATTGCGATTCAATGGTTTTTCGAAATTCAATCTCTTAGGAGGTGAAAAGACCTGGAATGTGCTTTAAATAAAACTTCGATATATATGTTGAACCGATTGAGATATTCAGTATATTTTTGCTTCAGGATGATGGTAAGGTAAGTGACCGCAAAAACGTTTTAAGATTTTCAAAATTCTAACTATCATTTGCTAAGACTGAGCAGGCTATCGTCGTGATTTTCACTTCACTTGGAAACTTATACGAATATGTATAGTGTGAAATGAAGTTTTCTCGAAATTCTACACCTAGAGGGGTGAAGAGGCATAATATTTGTTTTCTATCAGCCGATGATACTTCTAACCAGTAGAGATATTGAGGTGTTCGCGTAAGAATGATGCTTACGTAAGCACCTAAAAAAAGTATTGCAAGTTTTTTTATTTGATGAGATAGCTTAATTATGAAGAAGAAAACTTAAGCCCACCGCACACGGAACGATATTTCCTACGATATCGGGCATTCTCACTTGGAGCTGTACGGGCTCGTCTGCTGGAAATATCGTTGATTAAGTGCAGTGCTACTATACTCCGTCCACCCTAAGGTTGCAGCAGAAATAAACATTGCTAACGAAATAAATCAAATCAATTTAATTATATTGTTTCCTCGCATTGCTATTGTGCCGCAACACAGTTACCTTGTATTTTTCAATAT
This sequence comes from Medauroidea extradentata, assembly GCA_003012365.1. Taxonomy (NCBI): domain Eukaryota; kingdom Metazoa; phylum Arthropoda; class Insecta; order Phasmatodea; family Phasmatidae; genus Medauroidea; species Medauroidea extradentata. The sequence continues at coordinate 105,642 of PNEQ01023290.1, forward strand.
TTCAAATAAAATTTATGTTGTGTAAAAAATGTTATTGTCATTCACTTGAATGAATTAGCTGCAACCTTAGAATGGATAGAGTATAGCTTGTCTATGGGTTTTTAGTACTAGTGTTTACTAACGGTTTATTCATCTCAGCCAATGAGAACGAAATACATTATCACGTGACTCGCCGTATGCAGTTTCCTCCTGTTCCTTTACAGTTTAGTGGGCAACGAATGATAAAAGTCCATATAAACCAGTACCGTGTACAGTGTATCAGTTACCAAGACCCGGAGCACTGACATTTAATCAGCTCATTTCGTAGTTCCTTGACAAACGCGTAAGAAAACACCTAGGAAATATCGTTCCGTGTGTGGTGGGCTTTAGTTTGTGAACTTTCAACGCAGGCGATCCTAAAAGAAAGTACGACTAGCGAGAAATAACTTATACAGGAGTATCACTGTACAGTTCTTTTGAGACGTTTTGTTGTACAACCTCTATGAGTCCAGGAAATTAATATTTTATTTTTTAAATTCGTTTCCAAGACGGTCTAAGATGACCGTGGTTTCCATGTATTTAGACGTTATGTTGCGCACTTTTTGTTCGGGAAGTTCTGGGCTCAAATACCTTTAATAGCTGTGAGAATGTGTAAGTCTGTCACACAAAAACTGCAAGGAAGATGCAAATTGTGTAATTTGGACGAAGTTCAAAAGTGGTGAAAATGAATTATTCAGGCCGCTACATACAGAAGTTTCTCGACAGCATCAGTCCACACTAACCTCACGGTTGGGGCACAAATACATTTATATTTAAGCGAAAACAGAAACCCACAAATGTCTCTTAACTTCAAGTGAAGATTTTGAAAAACAAATATGTTATTGAGACACAATCACCAGTGTTGTGCTCGGGGGAAATCAGTATCAGTACCACGTAAACTATGAATTTGATTCGATTACCATTTTATATTAATGAATCTGTAATTTCCCTACAACGTCAACATTGTAACAATAAATAAGCCCTAGGCGTAGTCGCTGTTATTGGCAGGAACAAACTTAATACTGCTTTTGGCTTGGACAGCCATAGCTACTTATCCTGCTGCAGAGTTAACTCAAATAGCACATTAATCAATCTAACACTTGATTTCTGAACTACCAATCTGGTGTACAAAGAGGTTTTTCAATTGAAGCAAATATTATCTGTTATGAGTAACATACGCGAGCAAAACCGCGGGTGCACTGCTACCGCGAGGATATCTAACTTAGGTAGTTCCCACGGCCGTAGAAGAACAGGTCTGGACACTCGCCTGGAAACTTGATTCTTTGTTGTTTGGCTGCAGTTCACCAAGTTACCCAGAGTGTTGTGCGTCTTTGGCGCTGCAATCAGGGCGGTCGGACTCAACTTCCGCCCACTTCCCTCTCACATTTTTTTCCATAGTTTACATTATAAATATAAACAATTTATCACAACGTATTTTTTTATCAATATGTGAAATACTTACTTTTCTCAAAATCCTAAGGCAATCCAGCAATCTTTATTTACTTTAAAATGTAAACACCGGGCAAATATGGGCGAAGTTGAGTCCTGCTGCCCTGATTGCAACACCAAAGACACACAACACTCTCGGTAACTTGATGAACAAACAACAAGGGGACCAAGCAAAATACATTGGTAGATAGACGAGTGTCCAGACCTGTACTTCTACGACTGTGGCAGTTTCTAAACAGGGCTGGGTAATTATTCAAAACGGAGGACAGTTAAAATTTTAGGGCGCAATGACAAATCATGAAAATAATTAAACTATCGAAATCAAATCTATAATATTGGCAGTTAATTACGAACGTATTGAATATAACATATTCCCCATGGTATCGCCATGTTTACAATGTGTATAGGTCATGTTACCGTGTGCGATTTTAAGGGCTAAGTCCATTATTTTCAATATAAAGATCAGAATAATTTTAAGTTAAGTAATATTTTATATCATATTGTTTGACTTGCCTCTTTATTCCGCCAATTTGTAAATAAGCATCAAATATGAAAATATTACCACATAACGTTTGACAAAAGACAATATGTAGTATTGCGGTTGACTAGAATTCTGATATTTTTTTCATTGAGTTATATTTGTAATAGCGGCTATACCAAATATCATGCAACCATACCTATTCACCACAACCACTTAATGCTGTCAGTACTTAACATTATAGCATTTGGCTATAGGAAGCTGGTTTGTTAACTTTATTGTTTGTTTATTTACTTTGCTTAGTCTATTGTTGTGATCCAGTATTTACTTATTTTTATTTACTTCGACTGTTAACCTTTAATCTAAATCTTAGTTTCTCTTTGGACAGGGTGCCTAGTTAAATTCTGCCTTCTCCTTGCTAGTTAAATAAATATTTTATTCATATTTTTTATTAAATTTTGTTAGGACTCACATCCTTTAATTTAATTTTATTTTTTTATTTAATTTTGGTGGTTTAGTTTTAGTTT
>PNEQ01023290.1:108213-123508 GCA_003012365.1 Medauroidea extradentata
TTTTTTTTTTTTTTTTTTTTTTTTTTTTTTTTTTTTTTTTTTTTTTTTTTTTTTTTTTTTTTTTTTTTTTTTTTTTTTTTTTTTTTTTTTTTTTTTTTTTTTTTTTTTTTTTTTTTTTTTTTTTTTTTTTTTTTTTTTTTTTTTTTTTTTTTTTTTTTTTTTTTTTTTTTTTTTTTTTTTTTTTTTTTTTTTAAGTTTCGCCTCGTTAGGCAAGCTTCTTTGTGACTTGAGAGTCGAATTTTGAAAGTTCGAGGAAGTCTTGGCCCAGGTTCCGACGTTGCTGGATGTGGTTGCCGACTCGCGGCCGTTGCTATGCCTTTATTATCGGGCGCCAGCCTAACTTTTGTGCAGTTCTGTGGGGCCGAGATATAGTTTTAAGATAGGAGGCCGATAACATATAAAATGGGAAGCTTTATTGGGCATAACTAGTAATATTTTGAAGTGTGCCAAAGGTCTAAATCGCCGTCGCCGCAGATGACGCCGCCGATGACGCCGTAGAGACGCTGATGACGCTATCGCCCTGTACGAGTGGTATGCCGGCGGATGACGGTGTTTTTTCGTTGTCTTTAACCTCAAACATCTTGTCAAACTAAAAATTTAATGTTTGAATCTTTAATTTTTGCCGTTTTCAAGTTTTGCACCAGAATGTCTGTTGGTAGTAGCTAGCTTGCTTGAGACCAGTGGTCCGAGATTTCGTGTAGAATCGGCACGCCTACCGACTTTTGAGCTAAGCCGAGGTGATATGTTTATATGTTTTAAATAGTGTATTTTCTGCCTACAAGTTACGGCGAACAGAACTTTAAAATGGGTCATTTCCTGAACCTAAAACCTGAAGGCTTACCTACCTTAGGCCTATATTAACATCAACTCGCTAATTTTTTCTCATTTTAACAACTGCAATTCAGCCTAATTAGTTTCATACAGGACGTAACATCATCAATATCTCTCCTGAGTTCATCACAGAATTTTATTAATCTAAATATCTGCTTCGCTTAAGTTGATGTAAAGGATGTGGTAGTTACAAATACTGATAGGCCTATTACAATTTCCATTAAATAATCTTAAGTTAATATTGCAGCAAACCCTAACTTCTAAATAAATTTTCAGTTACTAGAAATTATGGTCTGGACTTCCTTCTTTAAGTGAAGCTATGTGATTTTTAGTGTCCAATTATTTTTATTAGTGTATGGTTCAGGATGTTCTGTCGCACAGCTGGGAAGAATGGTGATGCTGTAGTGTGGTAGGTATTTCTGCAGGTCTACGCAGTATAAATGGGTAAATCTAACAACACGAGCTCAGTGTACCTTACTGTCACAACGTGTATTCTTAACCACACAACATAGCACACAATCACCTCAAATTCTTATAAATCACATTATAATTTTTTTTTGGCGCAACCAACTAAGGGCCCGAATAAGCAGCTGGTCAGACGCTAACATGGCAGACGAGGTACTTAGGAAATCACGTCAGGTAGGCCAGAATCAGATTCTAGTGATGACAGCGAAACAGATTCCGCAAGTTTAGAACATAATTCTGAGACAGAACTAGCACCTATACACATACCTAACATGACGTCACAAACATCTGGAAGGGCAGAACAAAACACAGAACCCAATCAACCTTCCAATGTCTCGGAGTCTCAAACACAAATAACCTCTAACCCTACACAGTCCAGTGTTCAAATTACGTCGGCTAGAGGTTAGGATGCTACCTAATGCTCCTACAACAGACCGTACAACATCTAAACCAGAACCATCTAGCTGTGTTGACATGGTTACTCTTTTTGTATATCACGCAACACCAGTGATGATGCACCACCCTATAAAACAGTAGACTGAGGAGTTACCTAAGTTTGCAGGTAGGCAGAATGAAAACCCAGTCAACTACCTGAGAAGACTAGAGGAGTATGCCAGGTTGTTTAGTTTGACTGACACTGAGATTCTGAGGTGTATGGGAGTGAGCCTTTCGGCTACAGATTTTTACTGGTGGGAGATTGCCAAGGATAACATCAAAACCTTTAGTGACTTTAAGAGCATGTTTCTACAAGAATTTTGGAGCTGTAAAATACAAAGTATACTCCGAAGTCAATTAGCTACACTAACTTTTGACCCAAGGAAAGGTAAGACCATGGAAGAACATTTCAACGAGGTGTATGAGAGAACAAGGCACTTCACTGTCCCCATGGTTGATGACGAGTTTGTTGATTTGGTAGTATCTCAGTAACCCCTATCCTACCAACGACAATTCACAGGGTACACATTCAACAGCTTGGCAGAGTTTAGGTACCATCTCATGAGAGCCGATAAATTGGAGAGACAGCACCGAACCACCACCCCTCATGAACAGGAAAGGCCTCGACAAAATTATAATATTCCACAATACACACCACCCAATCCAAGGAATTTTAAGGGGCAAAACGATGCACAGAACACCAGGAATACGGCTGAGTACAGAAACCCAAGAGTACAAAGTTTTCAGTTCCAAAACCGCAGGAGGTGGTACAGGAATAATCATAGGAACAGGAACAGCAGTTACTCGACAGGAGAGGCAGGTCAACAACAACACTCACAGAAAGACGATAGTTACCACAGGCAAGGACAGAACCACCACCAGTATACTGCGAGCCACGAATGTAGGAAACGGAGGAACAGCTGCAGAGGGTCAGACTCGGAGGAAGATAAGAAGAAAGGGAAACTGACTGATCAGCGAGCTGAAAATCCTAGAGGCAACTTACCGAACCAGTTTGTGGCAGCAAATTCAGCCTACCCTCAAGTACAACAGCTAACTTATCCACAAATATCAGTTCAGTTAGCTAACCAAAATGCAGAGGATTACTTCCAGAGGCAGGAGCCTTTAAACCCACTAGCTCCCATGTACACAGGTCAAGGACATTTTCAATGGATACCTGAACAGAGTAGGGAGAATACTAGTTCAGGATCGCAAAAGTTAAACTAACAAGGGTCAGTGGTAGTAGTCTCCATTCGCTGGTCCCAGTTCCGAAGAACGTAAAGGGGACAACATCTAAATTTAAAGCCAGTTTAGTGAATAAACACCAAGTTCCTGTGAACACAGTGTCACTCCACAATACAGACAGGGAATTTTTACTGGAGGAACCCACTAGTTTAGAAGAAGGGTACAACAGAGTTGCAGTATGTCCTGTTATACAAGTTAGAGTCTGCACAGTAAGTACTACAGCATTACTGGACAGCGGGACAGAAATTAGCTGCATCAGTGAGAACTTAGTGAAGCAAATTGAGTCACTGGGATTTAGTTTACCTATGATGCCCACTCCACGACTTAGAATCATTGGTGCTATGTCAAGAGCCAATCCAGTTGTGAACAGACAAACCGTTATTGACATAGTAGGCCTTGGACAGCAGAAAACTACTGCAGTACTCATTGTAAAAGGGTTGTCTAATCCTTTAATATTAGGTGTGGATTTTCTAGCAGAACACAAGATTATTTTAAATTTTGGTGGATGGCTGATTACTTCTCAGAAAGATAAGATGACAGCAGTACTTCCGGAAAGGTGGCAGGTAACTGACAATTTTGTGGGAAGTTTAAGAAAAGATGTTAGTTTATATCACTTATCAAGTCTATCGATCAGTGCTCTAGCTACAATCTCTGAAGAGATTTCACAAGCTGTGTCTGCTGCAAAAGGAATTAATTATATACAACAAACTCAATTGTATCACTTGTTAATAAGCAAGCAGTTTGCATTCTCTCAAGTACCTGGCTTGAACAAATTTTACAAGGCCAGAATAACAGTTGTAGAAGGACAACCTTTCCATTGTAAAACCTATCCCATACCAGCCAAATATCTATCAGCAGCTCTAGAGTACTTACAACTTATGCTCGAGTGGAAGGTAGTGGAAAGAGGAGCTAGTCCTTACACCTCCCCTATGGTCTGTGGGCCTAGGAAGAATGGCACAGTTAGATTATGTTTGGATGCCCGATCTATTAATAAAATTTCTGTCAGATTTCGAGAAGGCCCAGTCCCTACCAATGAGATACTCAGACTATACCAAGGTATTCAATATTTAACTACCATAGATCTCACTAATGGCTATTTGCAAATTCTGCTCGAAGAGAACTCGCAGAAGTATACAGCATTTTTATTCAGAATCCAGCAATATATCTTCAGGGTTATGCCTTTTGGGTTATGTAATGCAGTGGCGGAATTTACCAGATGTCTAGAAATTAGTTTAGGCGAACGATGCAAAGGGTTCGCCAAGGCTTATGTTGACGATATTCTAATAGCCTCTGCAACCTTTGAAGAACACATCCTACATGTACAACAAGTGATAGAGCAATTGACAGAAGCAGGCATAACCATCAAGTTACGCAAGTCAGTGTTTTGCAGGGAGGAAGTTTCATTCTTGGGACACATCCTAACTCCTGAGGGTATTCGAACCACACCAGAAAAGTTGGAAGCTATACAGAAATTTCCAGTACCACATAATGTGGAACAACTGAGAGCTTTTCTGGGAATATTAGGTTTCTACAAGAACTATTCTGACAAAACTGCAAACATTGTTGTACCCCTACATCAGCTACTCAAGAAGGACAAGAGATGGGAATGGACAGACACAGAGCAAGGAGCTTTTGAACAACTGAAGGCTAAATTTTTTAACAGAACACGTCATCTACCATCCTCTGCAAGGCAAGAAATTCTTTTTATAAGCAGATGCTTCAGAATACGCACTGGGATGCAAAATGGCTCAAGAAGATGCAGAAGGGAAAGAAAAAAATGGTAGCAATGGCTAGCAGAACTCTGAATTCAGCTGAAAGGAACTATACTACAACTGAGAAAGGAGCACTTGCAATAGTATGGGCCTTAACCAAATTTCGAGACTTGCTTCTAGGTGAAAAAAAAAATAAGTTGCTGACTGATCACCAGGCTTTGACTTATCTGAAGCTAGGGAAAACCTTTGGGAACAGGTTAACAATATGGTGCCTTCTGTTACAAGAGTATGACATAGAAATCCACTACATCAAATGATCTGATAATATAGCAGCAGATTACCTAAGCAGAATTCCAGGAAATGAAGCTGAGGGAAATCCAACCAAGAAGGACCCCAGGGAATTTTCCGTAGCTAAACACGCTATTGTCACTGGAAGCAAGAAGAACCGATTAAAACATACTCTAGGACATCTGAAGACCCAACAGCAAGCAGATGTTGCTATTCAAGAAATTGTGCAGAAGTTATCATCTTTGCCACATGAACACAAAATTCATCAAAGCTACTGCACTTCTGAGGACCAAATTTTGTTCTACCATAATGCTATATAGATTGATTCCGTAAATTTCTACAGCTCTATGATCATACATTTCGGTGGGTAGCGGTTGTTTTCAGCTCATGATGCAATCTGTCTTGTTAATTCCGATAACGAAAGAGACTCTGGTCTACAACAAGTCGCTTCTGGTATCCCTTCGTGCTACAGGCGACAAATTATCCTTTCAGAGGTACAGGAGGTTTCTAGCCCCACGAAATAGATATCCTTTGGTGTCCTGGGCCATACGCATGCTCCTGGCCTGAGAGGTTAGGATAACACGTTGAGTCTCTTTCGTTCTAGGGACTGGGGTTTACAATTGTTCGCCATGAACAACGAATTCCCAGTAAGCGCGACTCATAAACTCGTGTTATGTCTCTAACCTTTGTGGGGTGTTTGAAACTGTGCGCGATGACTCGCTCGCTGAGTGTTTATGTTGCTGAAAAGATGACCAAACTTGATCATTTAGAGGAAGCAAAAGTCATAACAAGGCTTCAGTTTGTTAACCTGCGGAAGGATGTTTACTTCAGTGAGGAGCTCTTACTTATGTATGTTAAAAACATTTGTTTACCAGTTATGTGCTGAGTGACCCTGTAAAGACGACGTACGAGAGTACGAGTAGAGCCAAAACAAGGGGGGGGGATGCCTTATGTGGCGGAAACCTGACCTCGTGTGCTGAATGGAAGTGAAACAGCAAAGACTCCTTCAGATTCCAGGCATTTTAAATGTGGCGGAAACCAGGTATCCAGGAGTCTGGAGGGTTTGGACTGGCCAAGTATGGAAGAAGGCCTCCATTGCATTCTTACTAACAACTGTACCGCAAAGTGCTATATAGCCGTAGGAGGAGGATCAACCAGGGTCCAGGTACGCCAAGTGTGGTGGAAGCCTGGTGACTCTAGGTCTAGCCGGCCAAGGTATTCCAAGTGTTGTGGAAGCGTCGTGGTTCTGTTGGGCTAGCCATGCCTAATTTGGTAAAATCCTTCCCTCGCCCTGTTACCAACGGTCCTGCGGTTCCAGCGAGAAAAGTAAACCTAGTGTCCTAGTGTAGCAAAAGCCTATGCCGACTGCTGTGGTGCCCTGGGTATGCTAACTGTGGTTGAAGCTTCCTCTCTTCCTGTCGGCGATGGGTTACCTAGTGATTGGGAGAGGGAAGTGCAGCGAGCGCAAGCCAACGCTTACCACCCTGGTCCAGTATTGGGGGAGGGTGGTATGATGAGTGTAGCAAGCAGAAGCGGTCCGAGGAGAGAGTGGCATGCCAAGTGTGACAGAAGCCACTTCTCTCTCTGTTTTCTTTTATCGAAACCACACATTCGTTGAATATTGACACTTTGAACGCACATTGCTGTCAATGTGATTCTATCCCTTTGTATACGAGGGGAAGATTCGCAATGACTCCTATCTGCCCTCGTGGAAACAAGCACCTGAGGCTGGCCGGAAATGAACCTCTGATCGTGGTCGGGTCATGTACTCGCCCAGGTGGTCAAGTCAGGCAGACAGTAGAAGACGTCTCTCTAAGCATACTGCGCCCAGTTGGTTCTCTTATGGATCCTTCTACCTGGTAGGTGCAACAGCGGTGCGAGTCACAGTCTCCGATGGTACTCCATACATGCTATGGTAGGCGTAGCTGCGGTGGTCTGAAGAGTGCAGGGGAAGCACTCGTGGGCGAGCCGATGTGATTGAGAATGTACCTCGTGCGAAAGCTACCGAAGACTACCACAGGTCAGGCGATACTACCCTCTAAATCTAAGCGTATAAAGTGAAGGAAAAATTCACAAGGATTTCCTTAGTAGCTGCGAGCGATAAGGGAAGAGCTCAGTAGTGAATCGCACAAGCCTGGCCCATAGGGAATTGTGTCAGGGATGATTTGTTCATCCCAGATCACGATTGCGAGTGCAAGTTGAACTTTAATTGACAATGGTTCTTGAAAGCGCAGTCCTCTGGCTACGACGAAGTCAGATGAAACCCAAATGGACGTCCTTAGCGATTTTGACGTGCAAATATACCACAGAAGCTGTGTAGAAGGGCGAAAGACTATTCCTACTATTTAGTAGCTGGTTTTCTCCAAAGCTTCCCTCTGGATAGCTGCCATTGATAGGACAGAACAAAGTGTTTCACACAGCAAAGTGAATGATTAGAAGCCTTAGATTAGAGGCTGAAATACCTCAACTTATTTAAATTTTAAATGTGTGAGAACCTCTACTTGCTTGAGGATAAAAATTAAGATGGATCCCGAATGACAAGTGGGCCAATTTTGGTACGCAGAATTGGTGCTCTGAGATAAATCAAATGCCGGGTTAAGGTGCCTGAATCGATGTTAATGGGAAACAATGAAAAAAAAATCTTTGGACAACAGGACATTGGCAATTGAAGCCGAAATTCCAAAATCAATATGTAACAACTCACCTGCCGAAGAAACTAGCCCTGAGACTAGATGGTGCTGAAGTGCCGTGCATGTACTCGGCCGTTCGGGAAATGGTAGCATACCGGTTCCTTTCGGGGTGCCAGCGCTTGACGAAGCACTGACGAGTAGGAGGGTTATGGTGGTGGGCGAAGAAGGGCAGTGGAGAGAGCTTGCCTGCAGCAGCCATCTGTGCAGATCTTAATGAAAGTCGCAAATAGTCAAGCAAGGTCCTTGAGGACTGAATGGGAGAAAGGTTTCCTGTTAAGAGCAGTTGCACACGAGTCAGTCGATCTTAACCCCAATGTGAAAGCTAATGTTGATTGGTTGCCTAATTAGTTATGGTGCTAGACAAGATGCCTTTCATTGGCAGATGGAATCCGGTTCCTATTGCAGAACCCATCAGTTCAACCATTCCGATTCGGGCCCTCGCGAGAATGTTCATTGGGGTAACCCCAAAAGACCCAGAGATGCCATCGGGAGATCTGAGAAGAGTATTTTTTCAGTATGAACTTTCGAGTTTTCTGGAATCCTCTATCAGGAGGATAGAGCCTGGGATGCGAAGAGCACCGCAGTTGCAGTGGAGTCCAGACCTTCCACTTGGCTCTTGAAAGATGAAAAGCCTTTAGCCGATTGACTAATGTAGGAAAGGGAAGTCGGTAATTTGAATCTGTAAGTTTGGAATAATGTTTGGCTCTTAAGACAGGGGCATTTTAGGCTTGGTCGGAAGGTGGGTACATGCTAACATGCTAGACGTGGGCTGGGTGAGAGCTGGCAAACCCCATCTCGAGTTGGTTGAACCTCCATGATCCAAGCCCAGCCCCATGTATTTTCCGTCATCGGATCTTTCTATCTGCGAGGTGATTCCTGCCGCAACCCTTAGTGGACCAGGTGGGTACTCTATTCAGCTGCCACTAAACTGTCAATTTAGAACTGGCTTGGACCTTGAGAATCCGACTGTCTAATTAAAACAAATAATTGCGATAGGACTCAATATGAATAAATTAAAGCAAGTGGTGGTAAACTGAGGAACTAATTACGGAAAGGAGAGATAGGTTACTCGATTTGAACATCTCTATATATAAAATAAAACATTGACTGACATACATATCAAACTGCAGCCCAAACCAGTGGACCTAGAATCGTGAAATTTTTTGTGTGGTTTCCCCTCAGGTCGTAGGCGAGCGATAAGATAGGATTGTTCGAAATTCGACCTCTAAGGGAGTTAAAAGGGGTGAAATGTATTTCCGAAGAAACATCGATAAAGCTCGAACTCGACAGCCTATAGTTGTGATTTTTACTTTACTAGGACACACATAAAAATGCATGTTCGATAATTTAAGGAATTTTTGAAATTAAACATTTAAAGTGGTGAAAAGGCCTTAAATGTGTTTCCGATTAACTATTTATATCTATCGAATCCTTCGGGATAGTGAGTTAATAGTCACTTCAAAATGTAGCTTATGTAAATATCCAAAAAGTAGTGTTAGGATTTTTGAATTTCATTATCCAAGCAGTAAAAAGGTGTAAAATGTGTTTTTTAATGAATAATCTATATCACTGAAACACAATTGACTATCGTTGTGGATTGTACTTCAATTAGTTACAAATACAAATGTCTACGACAGGACTCCAAGACGTTTCGAAAGTCTTTATTTAAGGGGGTGAAAATATGTGAAATGTATTTTCGATTATTACTTATATCTATCAAACCAATCGAGATATCGAAGTGTTCTTTACTTTAGATAAATGTTTTGTAAATATCCCAAATACCATTAAAGCATATTTTCCGAATTCGGCCCCAAAGAGGTAAAAAATAGTAAAACATGTTTTTTTTAATTCACAATCGATATATATCGATCCCGTAGATTTTTATATAGCGATGTGATTTTTGTTTAATATTGACGCTTACTCAAATAACTGAAAAGTAATTTCACGAATTTTCGAAATTCGCAACCTAAGGAGGTGAAAAGGGGTGAAAAGTGATGAAATGTTGTTTCAATTAATCGTCGATATATCTTGTATCCAACGGGCTATTATAGTGTTTTTCACATCCAAGGGACACTAGTTAAGTAGCCTAAAATGTTATTCAAGGGTTTTCCGAAATTCAGTCTCTTAGATGGTGAAAATACCTTGAATATGTTTTACATACATCTTCGATATATATCGAACATGTCGATATATTCAGTTTTGCTTCAGGATGATCATTTTGTAAAGGCCACGATAATGTTTTATTTTTCAAAATTAGAACTCCCAGTACTGTACAGGGGTTATTTGTGATTCTTAATGAATGTATAATTCTGCTTCGACTGAACGAGCTATCGTCGTGATTTTCATTTCAATTAGATACTCGAACAAATATTTAAGGTGTGAAATTAAGAATTTTCCAAATTCGACACCTAAAAAAAGCGAGAAGGCATAACATTTGTTTTCTATCAGCCGATGATACTTATCTAGCCCGTAGATATATCGAGGTGGTGTTCGCGTCCGAATGATACGTATGGACCTAAAAAAAGTAATACAAGTTTTTAATTTTATAAAATAACTTTATTATTAAGAATAAAACTTAGTTTGTAAACTTTCAAGGCAGACGATCCGAAAAGCAAGTACGACGAGCGATAAAAAAATTATACCGAAGTTTCGTTCTAACCTACAGTTCTATCGTCGTTGTACATCTATAACGTACCAAAAACCCTTTATATCAGAGATTCCCTGAAACATGGGGAAGCCGAACATGCAATCTTGACATCTCAAGTGAGTAGCTTTTAAAAATGGCGACCATTCAAAGATTGCGGATCAGGGGTTTCGGGAATCGACTATATCTTTGCACTCTTTAGTCCGATTTTTACAATTTTTTTTTTAAATAAAATCTATAATTCTGTAGAAATTTTTTATTCTGAGGTTTATTTATGCAATTATGGTAGATTTTAAGATATATGCAAAATTGGAAATTTTAAAGTGTTTATTGTAATATTTTTATCTCGTTAGTCAGGCCAGTTATGAACATTACATAACAATATGTTATCACAAATAGTATTTTAGGGTTTGAATTTAAGGTAGTAAATATAAACCACTTCCCTAAAAAAATACCAAGTTGCAATAGCTGTTAAAACATGCAATGTACAATTTGACAGACGTAAAGGATGCACCAACTCAACTCAAATACATAGTATTGCAAATCAGTGAACCCTTTGAAGTAACAATCAAAAAGTTTTACAGGAAATACAAACATGTACCTGAATTTGGCCTCGTAACTAACACGAGCCATGTGCATACACCATGACCTTGAGGTTGTGTTAACTGCTCTATATGTCGTTCATATGCCAACTATCTGCATAAACTGTTCTTGAAAGTATTTTATAAATGTCATTAGCATTATGCTAGTTTCAAACATCAAATTTTATCAGTTTTGATAGTCCACATCACTATGATCACAAAATTCAATAGTTTCTTCCTATTCTACCTCATAAATTCTGTCTCTGTTTTTACACCATGAAATGTTGCATTTGCAAGCATCCGTACAATTCTTTCTGTTATTAACACATTCACAACACGATGTGCATGCCTTCTTGCATTTGCATGCTATCATGTCCAATACAGCAAGGGGGCAAGCAATACCGGCATCCAATTTCTTTGCACCAGCAAGAAGAAGCATTGTTGAAAATAACTGATGGTCAGCCATTAGTACAGTTTCTACATTGCCTCGTGTTGTCTTTTTCTTCTCACGCATACTGCTGCCGTAAAAGTTTATTCCTTCTTTTAACCTGCTTTCCACAAATGACTTGTAGGCTGTTAATCCCAGTTCTTGTCCACGAAGAAGATTGTTATTTACAACTTCTGAGGCAGAAATTCCTGATGTTAAACTGACCATATCTTGCATTTGGTTTTCAAATGGGTTCACCCAATCATTGTCCAGCAGCTCAACAGCAGCTTTCACACAAATTTCATATTTTGTTTTACGAACACTTCCAAAGTCATGATGGTAGGATGATTTAAGAGTAGTGCCACTCAGTTGATGTAATTGCCTGATACATATACTACGATATTTAGCTGTCAAATAGTAATTTGAAACAGTGTTTGATTTGAGGTTGAAGCGTGTTGTTCCATCAGAAGTTTGAGTGTCGCGATTTACAGTTTCTTCTATAGCCTGATCAACTGGAATTTTTGAAATAGAATTGTGTGCACTAAGCTGTACTGAAAAACCACCACAAATTAATTGTTCGTGAACACATGGATGATCTATTTCAAGCCGAGTCATTTTAGCGATGTATATTGCCAGATATCTTGCATAATTTTGCTTGTCATGTGCAAAACACCACGGAATCATTCTTCGAATAGCACTTATATGCAGGTTCCAGTTTCCTTCATGTGAAGATCGAATCAAGTCAAGAGTTATCTCTATCATATCAATGAATGATAACAACAATGATGCAGTGGGCTTAGTATCACGTATAATTTCCTTTTGAAATTTCTCATATGGAATTGCAACATCATCAAATTGAGAGAATCGCAGCACACTTGTAGACTGGTTTTCATCACATGGATTAAGAGAGAAATCTTAAATTTTTTTCATTGTTTCTTCAATTAGAGGCTTTTTGTCTTGGTGGTACTCTTATACCCATGTCAAGAACTTGCTCCACAACTGATGACGAAGAGCTTCATACACTATCTTGTGTAGCCTAATACCACGATAATTATGCCTTTCTTCAAGAACACTGTTGGCAGAGCCCTCGGCCACAACATCAGACTTTACTGCAACATCACATAATCCGGCATCCCCAAACCTTTTCCCAACAATTGATAACATTATACATATTGTATGAAATGTGCCCATTCTCAAAATAACATTTTCGTACTCCTCTGAACTATTCCATACAACTTCAGAAGCTTTAGCATACAGAGCTAGGTCAAACACACACACAATTTCTGTTGTGTGTAAATGAGCACAGATCAGTTTAATCTGTTCCAAAATATGGTACGCTGTCGACATTTGTGTTGCAGGAGCATGAATAATTGGCAAATAACTGATTGTATCTTTTACAACAGGCTTACCTTGGTTTGCCAAAACATTAAAACCTGTCCAAAAATACACACTTTTTTATATTTTGCTGCCGAGCCATTATCCACATAAGGTTTTTCTTCTTAACCTGAGATGCTGCAATGTTTTCTTCTGCAGTTGCTGGAATGGGAGTTGAAGCAGGTGGACTTTCCTTGTTTTACGGCCATATACTTGTAGGACAGTATGTTGCGATGGTAGTGACCGTTTCTTACACTTTGCAATAACATTACTTTTTTGATGAGGTGATTGTGGTGGGTACGACATTTGTGGTTGAATAAGAATTCAATTTACCCTGTGGCTTGTACCGAAACCAGTACGTATTTCTTCTAGTCGATCGATGTTATCGAAAGCCAAGCAACTGGGAACTCCAACTAATATCTCGGAAGGAAGAACTAATTCGCCATCTTCTTCACTTTCAATCTTCTGGAGACATAATGCAGTATCTATTTCTTCAAACTTCGAATTGATATCCCATGACCCAAACGATTTAAGTGTTCCATTTCTTGTACATTGCCAGTGAGAGTTTTCACTGCCCAAGGGAGTAATATATGTTTAGCTGTCAGTACCTCTCCACATGTTGCGCCATATATAAAATCTTGGGCAAATGAAGAATCTGATCTATTTACTCGGTATGGTACCTTTGAAGGACTGGTTTCCCATGACAAAAATGTGCGAAGAAATAGGATTAAATGTTCTGGGATCTCAGCATATTTCTCATCAAGTTCACATGGAAAGGTGGCAACATTTGTTCCTTATTTTCGAGCTTCTTGATTTCATTTCGCATTATCAAAGCATTTTTTTTCAACCAACCGTTCAACTTCATTTCCCTCCTGCAAAATAACTCGAGGTTATCTTTCAATTCAATATATTCCTACGCTAATTTTTCCAGTGTCCAGTTGCCAGGTATCACAAATAGTTTTCCATTTTTGTCTGAGAAAATTTGAATGCTCTCACCAAACTCTCGTTCAAGTTTGTCTTATGTGTTTTTTGTACTTGCTTTGATTTTCTTAATTACTTTACAGTACATGTCATACTTTAGAACATTTATCAATTGTGTCACTCTGACTACATTCTGGTAACATATAACATCATTTCGGACATAAGAAGAAAGGTTTTTGTAAGAATTTTCTTCTGCATCAATGTAGGCATTTAACTCCACATCTTCAGGTGTAACATCACTTTCAGATTGCGGTCGCTGTCTTGTGTAATCAATATAACATGACTTATGATAGTGCGCCTCTGCTGCTACTAAGTCTCTAGTTGTTACGGCTAATATTCTCTCATCAATCAAAGATTGTGTTTAAGAACGATTAGTTGTAATAATTCTTCTTACACAACTTCTAATGTTTTCATATGCACGTAAATCAACACACTGGATCAGCTTTTCTGTAGTTCTGCTACCATTCACATACTTGTTTGACTCGCAGAATATACATACTTTCGGAAAAACTGTTGAAGCTGTAACATCCGGCTGTCTATGGCTGCTTCTGCATATACATATTCTGTCCTTCCACTCGCAACTTCTGGTGGTTTCATCTTCTCCAAACTTTTTTTGTGGGTAAACTCGTATCGGCATTTCAATTCATATTTAATTTTTGGAATTCCTTGTCCCTCGGCATTTATTTGAAGTACAGATTGAAATTTCCTAAGTTGAGCTGCATTTAACAGCACTTTCCATGACTCCAAAGTCTTTGAGTGAGACAGAATTTCCACTAGAGTACTCTTACCACACAAAACACATATCTCCTTACAATTTTTTGTTATTTTGTTTGGTTTGAGACAGTCCTCATCACACATTTCTTCGTTAATATCCATTATTTATCATTCTGGTTCAACCTGCAACGTATATATATATACAGGGTGAGGATGCTAACTATTTAAAGCTCCCCGCAGTGACACTGGGAACTCCGAGACAAGTGATTCGACACAGGACATGTAGGGTCCAAACGGACGGGAAAGGCCCGAAAATTCGCCTTCAAGTTTCCATGACGTCACATCCGGTGTGTCCGCATCAGGCGCGTACGAACGAGTATTCAAAGGAGTTCCTTCGATCCAACCTGTCTCTGTGGCTCAGTGTCTGCGTCAGAACCTTGTAAACCTGCGGTTCGAAGTTCGTGTCCCAGTGTCGACAATTTGTTGTCAACGTTACTTTTTGCAATTTTAACTTACTTCAACTGTAATTTCTTTGTAACCCTTTGCTGCATAATTTATTTTATTTTGTTTTAGCTGTGTTCTACATTTTTTGTTTACAGCCCCATTAGTTTGTATTTGTTTTATGCATGTTCGATAAAGTTGTTAGCAATGACGAGCTGTTGGCTCGGTGTGCACTTTTGCGGACAAGTTTGTATCAATTGTTCTCTATCACGAAGCTTACGGGGACATTGTTATGATATTTTAAACAAGGAATCACCGAACCGGTACAAAGTACATCTTTTTAATTAATCAGTCCTAATAATGTACATAATGGGCGCAATAACTCATTAAGACAACAGTCACTTTCCTAACAAGGAATTGCTTGTAAGTTAACGTGTCAAATGACGCAGAATTACGACAAACACTTCATT
>PNEQ01023291.1:0-11832 GCA_003012365.1 Medauroidea extradentata
TAGAGATGATGGTATATCGCGAAAATGTTTTGTGCCAACATAGCCTTGAAAACACTGACACAACGTAGCTGTCTATAGACCAATAACGTGCATCAAATATTAAAATAGCGGTATTCTTATTGGCTTAGTCAAATAGGGCAGTAGCTTCACGTACAAGGAAAAGCCAGTAATATTTTGATAAGCTGGACGTACGTTGAAGCCTAGCAAATAGTCAAGTTTTCCCGCGATAAACCATCATCTCTACGAATGGGTCAACGGATCATGTACCACAGAAGGGAACTAACCTTATCCGCACGATAGCAGAGGCTTGGCAATGCTTTCAATATTCTCCGTGTACTGCAGATAGGAAACAAGTCCAGGACAAGTTCCCTTCATGCAAAATTAAGAAAAGTGGACGTGTTACCTTTCTGTAGCATGCGGTTCAAATGTATTACGCACGGAACAACGATTTTCGTGACAATATTTCTACACCGGCTTGTTTCAGTGCCTTACGCGCACAACTGGAGATCTGCTTCATGGTTATTGGCAGTTATTTGTGCAGGGACGTCTCTCACTCGACTACCAAAATCAGAATAAGATTACCGCGTTTACTCAACGTCCGTGATTTTCAGGGGGAACCGCAAGTCGAGAGAGTTAAAACATCCAATAATGGATTATTGACGAGAACTTCGGGTGCACAACCGAACATTACCGAAGGACGAAGTTTTCTCCAAAAGCGCCATCATAAAGTTGACACTTTATACATAGGGTCCGGTAGTTATCGTGAAAAGATTTATGCACCACTTTGTTTCAGTGCCTTGCGTGCAGCTCTGCTTCGTGGTCAGTGCAGGGTTGCCAGAAGCTTCGCCGCCAAATCTTGCACTAAATTGTAGCCCAAAATCGCCGAAATGTACAGTTTATTACTAGCCAGGATTTAAAATTCTCGTTACAGTAAATAAGGCTGTCAATTGCTACAAAAATTCAAAATTTATGGTAGAATATTAATATGTAAGATTATTACACCTAGATGATCTATTGATTTAATGTAACAATGCATTGCAATAAATAAAGCCCCGTTCTTTATTCCTCTTGAGGTAATATTTTTTTTTAAACACTGGTGATTTGCTAATGGGTTCATGGTAGTACCGTAGTCCGTACCAAAAACACACTTGGGGTTTGGGCGGCGGAAGCAAAGGGAAATTTGTTTTAGTAGCCCAAACGGCCGCCAACCGCCAACACAGTATTTTACAGCGCCACGAGTAGGGACCCCTATTTTTCGGGAAAAGAATTTTGCCCCACTTTGTTTCGATGCCTTCTGTGCACATCTGCAGTTTTGCTTCGTGGTCAGTGGTTGGATATTTTAACTCTCGCGAGTCGTGGGATACTGCCTGCAAATCACAGATGTGTGGCGTTCCAGGAACGTTATTATAATTGGCTCAATCAAATGAGATACGGCTCTTCACATAGACACGCTGCCAATAACTAATGAAGAAGAATTGCAGCTGTGCCCATAAGTAGGGCCCGGTAGTTTTCGCGAAAAGATTTTTGCCCCACTTTGTTTCAGTGTCTTACGTGCACACCTGCAGTTCAACTTCCTGGCTATTGACAGAGTGTTTTTGTGCAGAGTCATTATTCATTTGACTGTGCCAATCAGTACACGGATAACTGCCACACACCACGTCTGTGATTTGCGGGTTTAATCTCCACACGCTGGGTGTTACGGCATCCAATCACTGACCACATAGCAGAGATGCAGGTGCGCACGTAAGGCACTGAAACAAAGTGCTGCAAAATTCTTTTCGCGAAAATTACCGGGCTCTACCCATAAGGCACTGAAATAAAGTGGGGCAAAATTCTTTTCGCGAAAAATAGGGGTCCCTAGCCACGAGCATATGAAAAGTAGCCCAATTGGCTGAATACCGTCCAATCTGGAAACCCTGGGTCAGTGATTCGCTCAGCGTCTTAGAGTTCTGCTCGCTCATCACAGACGTGTGGTAGCGCATCAACTTCGTTTTAATTGGGACAGCCAAGTGACGCCTTTAAACAAGGGCACGTTGTCAAATTACGAAGGAGAGCTGCAGGTACGCACGTAAGGGATCAAAAATTTTGGGAGGCAGTTCCTCATCAAAAATGAGGTACAGTTACACAACGTAATTTTTGCCTAACACAACTGAAGGGAGAAATTCACCTTTGATAATCGACTATAATTGTATTTTGGCAAAATATAACCACGTGAGTTAAATTACAATTCGGCGCACAATGACTGATGTTATTGAGATCTTCAACACATCAATAAGCCGCTCTTTAAAATTCTCCCCTTTATGAAAATAACCGGGGTGGTCAACCTCTTATTGACTAAAACTTTTGTAGCATTTTGTTTTGTGAACATTTCACGTTGCCTTTCTCAGTAGTAGTCTACATCCTACACAACATAGAAGGTCCGTGAGCCAAAAAGGTTGGGAACCGCTGGATTCTTTCTGTTCAACGGAGACTAAATAAAGAAACAAAAATATGGTCATATTACTTTCTCTTGGCGTCTATTTAAGTGTCGTGCAGATGGTACAAACCTAAATTGGTTGCTAAAGAACATTGATAAAATACACAGAATACAAAAAAAAAAAAAAATTCATTTGACTGTAATTCAAGAAAGAAAATATGAGGAGCTACATAACGCTGTCAATTTTATAAAAAGTGAAGCAACCATCATTAATGTTGAATTATATGTATTAACGACCAGTGATATTTCTAAAAAGGTTTATTTCAAATATACTCAGTTAATCGTAAACCACCTAAACATACCAGAGTGTGCTACATGTGTGTCTATGTATATTTTTTTAAGTCTTGTTACCAATCCTGATTGTCGCCCTTGTTAAAAAAAATAATTCCTACGACGCTACATATTTTTCGTAGACATTCTTTGTGAAGGAGGCCTCCAAATAAGTGTTTCTTATGAGCCTTGCTTCTCACTCGGTTCTGAACCGTGTGTTTATAGCACGCAACGACGCAGTTCAAGCATCTTAATGACAGTCTCATGTAGGTCATGTCCTCATAATTGAGACGCGTGGCGTGCATGAAGAACTCCAGGCACGTCATTAATGCTCGTGTTTACGGAATGGAAAATAGATTCTCTCTTGAACGCGGTCAAGGTTACGACAGCGTGCCCCAGCAACGTAAACGTCACCTAGTTCAATGCAACACAACCCCTTCCTCTTGGAAGATGGCCGTCGTGTGCTACATCTCGGCCACAGAACAACTAAGAGTACAGAAACGAAATTACTTGGCGGTGTCTTTGAGAGCGTCGCCTGCCTGCAGTTTCATGGCGCTGGCGTAATCGTGTTCCAAGGCAAGACGCTCTGCTAGAATCCGACTATAGGCCTACACTTGGGGCACGTGACATTACTGCGCCGCCGATAGACCCCCTTGATTCTCGCGACATGATTTCTGTGCCACTTATTTTCAACGCCTTGCGTGAACATCTGCAACTCTGCTTCGTGGCCAGTGATAGGCTGTTTTTAACTCTCACTGTCTTGGGGTTCAAGCCGGCATTCACAGACGTGTGATGTCGCAGTAACCTCGTTATGACTGGCACAGTCAAATAAGTGATGCCTCTACACAAAGATACGTTGCCAATAACCATGAAGCATACCTGCAGATGTGCACATAAGGCACTGAAACAAAGTGATGCAAAAATCTTCCCAGAGAAAAACAGCGGTCTCCAACTAAGGTATGTAATTCACTCTTCGTATCTTGCAGACTGCTGGCTCGGGAGTCTGCTAGTCTAATGTCCCACACACAACTCAGAGCTATGCATAATCATTGCTAAACACCGCCTGCCTTGGAACACACCACGCTTCGCCACTGCGGAGCAGAAGCGAGCGAGATACACTGACACGTGTCAAATACCGCATCGCCGCTACGCCCTGAACTACCCTGCAAGCTTTTCACCAATTCGTTTTTGCTACGGATCATTATTTCCATTCGTGAACAATTTCTGCCAAAGTTAAATGTTCAGGTAAAATTGAGTTTCGCATACCTGTATCGGGTTTGTACATCTTGAGGTAAAAAGTCAGAAAATGCTGTCTTAAGGGCGCCGCCTACCCGCGCGTGACAGGCTTAAAAGCGACGGACCTTGAAGCGCGCATCAAATGTCGCGTCGACTCAACGAGCAAAGCGCTGAAATAGCGTGCAAGCTTCCCGCCGTTTCCATATAATTTTATTGGTGGAAAGTCTGCAACTAAGTTCAGTGCAGGTCGCAGTCTGAGTTTCACATACATTCGGTTACCGTTTTTAGCCATGTTTGCGGGCTTAGAAACAGTGTATTTTAATGAGCGTGGCGTCTTAACAATGAGGTTATGACCTTGTCTGAAGTTTGTTTTCTTGTCGTATGTTGGCACAGTGGGCACACGTGGAATATTTTCGTAGAAAAAAAACCTGTTTACGAGCATACTGCAACGCATTTGAAGCGTGGGGTAGGCGGCCGCCTTAAGATCGTAAATTAGCACACTGGACGAATGATCCTCTACTGGTCGTGCATTGTCATAGCTCTCTTAGGTATACGCCATTTACGATAAAGTTAACACTTTAGAAGGCCGTCCTGTCTCAAAAAATACAAACAAAAAACGATTTTTTTTACTGTGTTCTTGGACGTTAATACGGTACAACCACGCTTTTATTTGGGTGTAATGTTAACACGCACTATGTAACAGAAATACACAAATTGGCTAACAAGGAAAAAGAAATACACAAATTGGCTAACAAGGAAAAATAAACATCAGATTGGCTAACAAGGAAAAAAAAAAAAAAAAGAGCCAGTGTTTCGAAAATTCTCACTTTATCTTAAACCACCTATAGAAGGCAGCGGCTTTTGATGTGGCAACCCTGCCAACAAGTGTGGTTTTATTGGCGCTTTAAGTTCTCAAACGGCAGTGGCTTTCCTTGATTCGTTTATTTAGCCAACGAATAGTCTGCTCTACATGCAGTGTGTTCTACATAAAACACAGGCGAATCAGGAAAAGCCATTTATTGTAGTACGAGAACTCAAGGCGCTACTAAAACTTTTGGCAGGATTGTCCCATAGAAGGCTGCGACTAGGGTGTGGGACATAAATTTACACGTAACACATAAATCGTACGTACTATACACGTTTTATAAGTCAGTATTGAAAAACAAAAATAAAAAAATTAATTAAAAATTTCGCAATTCTAGAAAATAGTTTTTGCAAACATTGTTAAGAAATTTTTTTTGCCAAAATGTTTTATCTTTGATTTCAACGCAATAGATTATGCTATCGAATAACTTCACTCTAGACAATTGGACGAAATGTTTCTAAGATATTGCTTTATTTTTCATACACATACTCCCAAAACGCTTTAGATATCAGGAAATTTTTTGTATTAATTCATGTCTGAGCATCCTAAAACGTTAATCGTTATACAGCTGCGGTCTTATGCTATGCCTAGAATGTTTGCACACAAGGAAAATAATTTTAAACCAGGACGTTATAGGGAGAGGTGTTTATTGTACTGTTCAGAATATAATTTTCGTTATTGCAGTTAACTTCTCAACATACTAAATACAAATATTTGTTAATAGCATGCTTTAGAACAGAGCAGTTTTATTTTGTTGTAATTTCTTTGCAACAATTATTTTTAGTTGCAAAGCTGTCCGTTGGATGCGAGGGAGTTGGCAAATTTTGGTGAAGGGTTTATTTTCCTTATTTCAGTTACGTGAACCTGGTACCAACAACGAAATTGGATTGTTGTCCCTATTTTAACAGTGCTGTGATAACTACTATAGGTTTTTCAGGGCGGATGGTATTAAATATACTTGGGAATACGAACACCGGAATAATCCACGACTTTATGAGGTTAAATTTCAAACACGGGTGTAGCTCAATTTACTGCATTCAAAGATCTTAAAGACCTTAAAAAAAGCACAGCACTGTACAGAAATATACAAGTTAAGTTACACTAATTTTATTTGACGCTTACGATTGGACCACAAGTTAAAAATAGATCTGGAAATGTTCCGAATTAATTTGAGGATACGTCCAATTTTCAAAACCAATACATGTGCGTTACTTTTATTACTGGGCCACTGTTTATAACTCGGGACCGACAGTAAATATGTATGAAAACACCCACACACTCTCGCGCTACCTTGTCGGACGTACAACTGGACATTCACTGGAGCAGAAGCCAATGAACAAGTTACAGGGAACATAGTTTACACAGGACTGTGGAGTCTAGCCGGCAGGTCGTGTTGAACTCATGAGATTTTCGGGTCTTTAGTTATAAGCCACGCCCTGAAAAACTACGACAAGAAGATTATCGTGAGAAAACAATGACGGAACACCGTTATGTTAGTTATGGAGTGAAACACACTCGGGCAGCAAGCAGCCTGTGAAAAAAATAGCAGAAGGTTAGAGTGGCTACCAAACTGTGGAAGAAAAATTCCCTGACTTTTCCCTGTTTTCCAGGATAAAACAAATTTTTCATGACTAAATTCAGGGACCCAAATGGTGTAATAGTCAGACAAATCGCCACCCACCGCGACAATACTGGTTTGATCACAGTTAGGGTTGCTCCTGATTTTCACATGCTGGAAACGAGGCAAGCGTAACATAACCTGAGAAGCCAAGCCCTTACATATCCTCCCATACCCTTACGGATTCCTTGACCGAGCCACAGAATAAACAGAAACGACAAGACGTGATTTTTATCGTACTCGATTTCTCGTTGGATTATCGCGGTGTCGGAGTTCGTAAACCTTTGGTCAGACTACAGTTTAGTATGACCTGACCTATTTTAATATCTGTGAGGATATGGACACGTAAGTAACGTCACATTTACCATTTCTAAATGTGTAAATAAGACACAAACAAATTACAGCCTTTCTTGAAATATAAACAGTTGTTTAAACCAATGTCTCAAATTCCACATGGCTTTGTTTACCTTCCTGTACGCCGCACTACAAGTGGATATATAAATCAATGTCCCTAATCCACGTGGTATTGTTTATATTCCTGTATGCCCCGAGAGCTGGTACGATAACAACAATGAAAAAGATTTCCTTGTCGCTTCTGTTACTACTTATTTATTCTGTGACGGTAACATTGGTTAAAAGTACGATATTCGTACCACAGACATCACACACACACACACACACACACACACATATATATATATTTATATATATATCATAAACGCAAACACTTCATTCTCGTAGAGCATGACGCGGAAATTGGGCGATTCAGCAAGACAGTACAAAGAAAATAAGTAAAAATGAACATGCTTCAATACAAAAAAAAAGTACAAGGCGTTTGCACAGCTGCAAACCTAAATATATCCCCAGATATTTAGGCGTGTTTACTGTGGCACGAACTAACAACACTATTTAATATTCCCCTGACCATTTGGAAAATTTGCCTGACTTCTTGATATTTCCCTGCAGCTGATCGTGAAGAACAAAAATCTAATCCTAGGTTAATCAAGCTTGGTATGTCTAATCGTTCGACGAGGAACTGAGGGTACGACGTAACAGAAGATTTTAAACATGACGTATATATTTGAATATCTGTAACAACCATGATACCCCTCTAAAACCTGTTTGCAGCTACGCGAGATTATAATGCAGGCAACTTGGTTATTTTTTAAAAATTACGTGCATAAATTGTAAACCCAGCCAGTCCCCTACTACCTAAAAAACATAAATAGTGATATCGCTATTATTTTTTGAGAAGGTAATTCTTAGTCAGAGTAAATTATCTAATTACTGCCCCGAAGATGGTTCAGAACAGGTTTTGACAGACTGGAGAAGTTTTTCAAAAGTGTTCGTAATGAGTGGGCAAGAGCACTGTTGCGGCATGATGTAATGCAACGTTAGGACATTTTCTGCGGTATGGTTTTAACGCCGTATTGCGTTTTATCTTTCTTCTCTCCATGAAATACTCGCGCCACACTCGGTCGCACATGATTCCATTCGCATATGTAGTCTACTCCAACCGCAAATGACAGGAATAAGCTCAGTCATGCGAGTCACAGACGTGTGTTTTTCAGGTTCGTAACTTAAAATTACATAAAGTCATAGATTAAGATAACACTTGTACAGTGCGTATACAAGGAACATAAATTAGGAGTGGGAAGTGTGGGATAGGACGGTGAATATGACAACAGCACAAATTAATTACAAGTTCGCAAGATAAGCAAAAATGAGTAAGTTTTTAGTAAACTGATTAAAGAAAGATAGGGTCCCTGCCTTGAAGTTAGAATGTGCAATATTATGATTAGAGATTATGGTTTATCGCGGGAAACTTAACTGTTTGCTGGATTTCAATATACGTTCAGCTTATGAGATGATTACTGGCTTAGTTTGTACTTGGAACTGTTACCCTATTTGACTGAGCCAATAAGAATCCTGATATTGTAATATTTAATGCCAGTTATTGGCCTGCAGACAGGTACGTTGTGTCACAACACAATTGTATCACCGAATCATATATTTTGCAAAAAACTACAGCGTTTTCAAGGGTATGTTGACACAAAATACGTTCGCGATATACCACCATTTCTAATTATAATGTAACATCCGGTACAGCCAAGAGGCAACCGATTTATCTGAGTTTTATATACATCCTGTTAGTTCATTTTGAAGTACGGAAGTCTGAAAAGGCCGTTTTAGTTATGTTTGAGAGCTTAGAAACAGTGTTTTTAACGAGCGCGGCTTCTTAAAATTTAGGTTCCGACCTGGTCTGAAGTTCGTTTTCTTTTCGCACGTTGGCATAATGGCTGCACGTGGAATAGTTTCGTAGAAAAAACCTGTTTACGAACACACTGCAACGCATTTGAAGCGTGGGGTAGGCGGCCGCCTTAAGACCTCGTTTTTAAAGAGCCGTAAAATCTTCTCATCTCATTTATATCCACCGGCATTGTATTTGCTTACAACAGTTTAGCAGCGTCATTTTTTTGACGTTTCGCTACAACGAACTTTCAAGGTGACTTTATCCCAACTAGTATTTTAGGATGTTCTCTAGACTCCGAGAGTGCACGATTTTTGTAGGTTTTAGTCAAATATATTTATGAAGTACTGGTATGTTTGTTGCCGCTGTCTTCGCCTATAAAAACGTCCATATGAAACAATAATTTCTTCTCAGTTCGTTCTCGTTACAAAATTATATTGGCAGTAAAGCTATAGCATTTGATACGCTAATATTATACGGGCACTTATTTTCTCGCAGAAAGAAACTTCAGCATTTCAGGTACCTAACCCATTTCCTACAAACTTATTAACGTTTTTCTCTTGGTTGTTGACTACGAATCTTCGAGAGAAGTTGTTTCTTACGTGACTGGACCAATCAGAACAAGGTTAATGTCACGTTGTACGTCCACGATTGGCAATTAGAACTCGCAAGACGAGAAAAAGTTGTAATCCCCCTGCCCAGTCAATAAAGTTCACATTTTGAATCACAAGTCATGAAATCTTTCCACGAAAATCATGTATCCATACCCGCTATGTTCGCGATTTCAGTGACGCGCAGACTAGACTACCTACACTGTTCTGTTTCTCTTCAAACGTTGGCTAATAATTAATTTGTTGCTCCAGTGAGTAGCTGGTTTCAGACCACAGAGAATTCTAGCTTTATTTTTACATAGGATATTTTATTGTTTGTTACTAGGTCTAATATATTTAGGGACCTATTTTAGAGAAAAAAAATGTTTTTGCTTATACTAAGTCCTAATACCTTCCTAATACATACGCAACTCTACTTTTGGTTTTGGTCACATGTCTTCATAGCCGTTCCAAAAAGGGGGGCGGAGCGGGTTACGGCTCCCCCTCCCCTTAACGGGGAGTGTTAGACAATTTTTT
Organism: Medauroidea extradentata; assembly: GCA_003012365.1. Taxonomy (NCBI): domain Eukaryota; kingdom Metazoa; phylum Arthropoda; class Insecta; order Phasmatodea; family Phasmatidae; genus Medauroidea; species Medauroidea extradentata. The sequence goes on from PNEQ01023291.1 coordinate 9,844, forward strand.
TTGTATTTTCAGTTTTTGAGCTTTAACATTTATTCAAATTGTATTATTAAAATGTTCTCTTCGCATAGCACAGAACATATTCTTGATAAACTGCTTGATATAAATAATAATGGAATCTTTCATAAATTTGTCATGCAAAATCATTGCAAGAGAATTCTTGTAAGTTGATCTATAGCTCAAAAACAATAAAATTGTTTAACACTCCTTCTTAAGAGACAGTTCCAGTGTTTCCGGCGCATGTATGCAACCCACATTAACCCCTTATAAATCAAGCCTTATCTTACCATCGCAATAGCAATAAATGTTTTACGCATATCAAAATTGTATTAACATTGTTCTAAAGACGCAGCCGTTCTTATTCGAGATACATTCTGCAAAATAAAGTATAACAAATGGTTACCCAACGTGATAAAAATACGTTTTGCAAAATTTGCGGTCAACCATTCTTTAAACTTGACTTTAGAAAACCCAGCGAAAATAAGAACGACTGTGTCGTTGATAAAACGCGAAGATAACGTTGATATGTGTATTACTCTTGTTGCTATAGCGATAGTAAGATTGGTCTTGTTTTTATAAGGAGTTTACGCGGGTTGCGTACATGCGCCTGAAACACTGGAACGGTCTCTTAAGTTAGCCTAAGAGGGCAAATTATGTCCAACTCCCCCTCCTTTTCCCACATTTACCTTTCAGAATGACATATTGTAATTGTAGTGTTTATTTGTAGGAGGAAAATGTAGACGATTACACCCAAAGTGTTCAAATCACATTGCATAAGTGTAGATTTTTCAATTCGCAACCTCTTTCTCCCTCTCAGAATAGTTGGCACGTACCTGAGTGTATTTGTCGTCAGACGGTATATCTCACGTGAATGGGCCAATCACAATACCGCTTTTCTAAGACTATAGGTATGTTATTCTCAAGTAGAGATCCTAGATACGCAAGAGTTGGATTCGAATCATTCAATCACTAACATGGTTGTGAGCTAATGTGGTTTGAGTCACAACTTGCCACGGATTCATTTCGCGAATGTCAAGCGTCCATCCTACTGCAACCGCAAATGCTAGGCATAGGAAAATTTCGCGAATTTAACTACATGCACGTTGGAATCCCCTGACTACGCACACCTTCTCTACTCATGTTTGTTTTTCCAGTGAGTATCAGCTATGTACGAATTGTCGAGGCTTTATTATGCACAGGACAGTGGATTGTAACGCAGGTAATTGAAATCGCGAATTTTTCCTTTCCCTTAACAACCACAAATATAGCGAAAATGTACACCCATTGTATGCAATGCTGCAACGTATATAGTATTCGCGTGCCCGATTTTCTGTTTTTCTTATTCGCGTGTTCCTGCTTGACTTGCCCATGTTACACTTCTGGCATGCAGATACTGATCGTATGGTACTTGTTTGTACTCTGTTGAACCACAGGATATCAAAAGTTACATTGGAAAGCTCTTTTTCATTGTTATCGTACCCATCTCTCGAGGCGTATAGGAATATTATAAACAGTGCCACGTGGATTCAAGTAATCGGCATGTGTTTCAGCTTGTAGTACTTGAGACGCTCTAATTAATTTGTATATTAATTAAGTATTTAGAAATGATAAACGTGAATATTTGAGGTTTAACATTATTTCACTAATTCTACGAGAAGCGAAATGAGGAAGTTTATATTCGTTGCTATTGCACCAGCTCTCGAGGGAGTTACTGGCATGTAACCAAAGCCATGTGGTAGTGTAGACACTGGTTTAAAAAACAGCTTGTATTTCAAGAAATAGGCCTGCTGTAATTTGTTTCTATCTAAATTACATATTTGCAAGTGTAAATGTGACGTTACTCACATGATGTCACTTTCCTCACAGAATATAAAAATAGACTACACATTAGCGTATCCAAAAGTCAATGAACTCCAGTTCGGTAAAAACTACCCCATGTCGCTTCTGTTACTACTTTTTTAATCCGTGGTTGAACAGCGGCATAGCTATAAT